>OX381711.1:73052627-73192627 GCA_947462335.1 Harmothoe impar
GAGGGGCCCGATCCGATTGGCGGACTCGATAGGCCGATCCAATCTGGCCTTATCAACAAAGTTTGATTGCCCCGACTCGATCGGGAGGACGTCACCGCAGACAAACCCTACCTCCCTAGATACCAATCGAGTCGGGCCCGTCTGTGGTACCTTACTATAGGAAATTACTCTCTCTATATTTACAGAAAAGAGGGCGGAGGATGTGAGGAGAATACGGCAACAGCACCCAGACAAAATACCCGTGAGTTCCAGAGTATTTTTTCTCAAATAAAAAAAGAATAATGAATACCAGGAACGTATACCTTCACCTATCCTCAGATGAAATATTTTGTTAACTGTCTAGCCCTTTAAGGGCCGAGTAGTGCTTTAATTCGCAATGCCCTTTGTCGTCATGATGCTTGAATAGGGGGGTAAATGGGGGGGGGGGGTGTCCCCGTGTCACGTGTCGATTTCAAGAAATGACTATGTCACATGTCACTAAGGAAATGCGTCATTTCCTTGGTCATCATGATGCATGAATGCAGCCCTGGCGAGTAAATCGCCAGGGCTGCATTCAAGCATCATGTCGACCCTACCAGGTTGAGACACTCCTGTAGGGTCGGCATAATGCACCAATGCAGCCCCGGCGAGTAACTTACATTGGTGCATTATGATGACAAATGTCATCTTTTAGCAACATCCGTCCTTAAAGGGTTAAATGGTCATGTCATGTGTCGATTTTAAGAAATGGCCATGTCGCCATATCGATTTTAAGAAATGTCCATGTCGCCATGTCGATCTTAGGGGTCTATACCCATTTGAAGCCAGCGAGTAACTCACCAGGGCTGAATTCAAGCATGATGCCATCACTACAGGGTTGTTACACAGTCTTCATGATGCATTTATGCATCTTCATATTCATGATGCATTTAGGAAGACCATCTGTACTGATGAGGATCAAATAAAAAAAGAAAAAAAAAGAAAAAAAAAGGCATCTTCATATTCATAATGCATCTTCATATTCATGATGCATTTAGGCATCTTCATATTCATGATGCATTTAGACATCTTCACATTCATGATGCATTTATGCATCTTCATATTCATGATGCATTTAGGCATCTTCATATTCATGATGCATTTAGGCATCTTTATATTCATGATGCATTTATGCATCTTCATATGAACGATAACGGCCTGATTTGCGTTGATTGCAGGTTATCATCGAGAAGTTACCGTCAGAGAAGAGTCTGCCGTACTTAGACAAGACTAAGTTCCTCATCCCGGACTGCGTCAACATGAGCGAAGTCGTCAAAATCATCAGGTGAGCGAACCATTGGTTGGCGATCAAAAATGGGACCCGTTTTAACGAAATGGGTTGGAAGTCGAATATATAAAATGTTGAGATATTGTCATATTCGTGTACAGCTCATCAAGAGCTTTCATTTGATGTATAACAAGTAGTATATTTGCCAATATTCCCTCATAGGCGATATTTTTTATCTTTTTTTTTGTTAATTAAAATGAGATTTTACTTGCTCTTTCAACAACGTTTGTCGCACCCATACTATACTTATATGCATAAACTGGTCTACCGTATATGAATCTGTACATGCAACTTGATAAAACTCGTTATTGTTCTTCTGATCGTGTAATAAACCTTGTATTGTATGCTAGGGTCACGCACATCCCGTACCAACCCCCGCTGCATCTATAAAGACAGATGCACCATGGGTTGGTACGGGATGAACGTGGCCCCATTATACATAACTTGGACACCCACGCTACTTGCAGATATAGCGTAGGTATCATATAATTCCGGCCTTGACATCATAAGGGTGGAATACACAGTATAAATATGTGTATTCAACTGTTAGATTGCGAGATCCCTTTGAAGTTGGATGTGTATTTCCGAATACACAAGGCGGAGGGAATGATTTTAATCCCTTAATTGGTGGTAATTAGTAGATGTGTATTAGAACTAGCGCAGTTTAGCGCAGCCCACGCCTGTATGAGGCTAACGCCAATCTCGCTCCGAGTCTAGGTGGCAGTATCGGTGCGTCCACTGAATTACATCATACAATACTGGCTATGTACTAAAGTCTGTGTTGCCTTCTTGTCTCACCAGGCGGCGCCTCCAGCTGAGTCCGTCCCAGACCTTCTTCCTCCTCATCAACAACCGCAACATGTCGAGTAACTCGACCCCCCTCATCGAGGTCTACGCCCGCGAACAGGCCAAGGACGGATACCTCTACATCACCTACGCCTCGCAAGAAACATTCGGATGAAGCTCCCCACCAAGTCTTTATATCAAAACGTGATTTAGTTATATTTGTATATAAAAATTGTTACATTAAGGATCTATGTACTTTTCAATTTTGCTCTGAGGAAGTTGTAACTGTTATGATATATATATACTGGTATGGGACCTTTTGTATGCGTTTTTCGTGTTTTGCCCCCCCCCCCTCCCTCCGCCCACAAATATGACCCCCTGTTATGTTAACACAATCATTGATGGGTCGTTCTGATATAAAGTTGGGTAAGAGGTGATGGGGGGGGGGCATACAATGTCATAATTTTCACACATTAGCAATTTATGTTCTTCTTCTAAGCCCAAGCCTATGCCTGCCTGTTCACATAGATGCCACTTGTCCTGATTTTCGCTGGAAATTCTAATTTCCCACAGAAAGTCGAGCAGATATTTCTCTCGACCAAGGAGTGGCTCCTCTGATATAAGACGTGTTATTCATTGTACAGGTGTGTTAGGGTGAATCAGCTTAGTGTCTTTCTGGTAGCAACAATCAATGCAAACATGGGGTGGGGTAAATGGTGAGATTGTGATACTGGCAGCCTGTAAGTCTAACTACCCGCTACTTCTCCACAGTGATGTAGTATAGGTTTTGTAGTTCTCTTCTACACCAAATTCTAGCTAAAATCAGTCCCCAGAGTCACAATAATGGGAAACCGTCTGGTTTTCATGATTTGCAATCTACTATGTTACAATACCAATGAGTCGGGTTGATGTACCAACACAGCGCCGGCGCCACGTTGGTACAGCTTGACCACATATGGCTAACATGCAGTAAAAAAGGTTATTATTAGCAAAATTATGATCTAATTTAGATTTAATTGAGCTAAAAAAAGTTTGACCTTTTTATTTTGGTTTAGTTATTATAGTCTATATTCAGTACGGTAGGCCACATCAAAAAAAAAAAGATTTGGTCCATGAATTTTAATTCTCTTTTAGAAACGAATTTAAGAAGCGTGTTTTTTTGTGTTTTTTTATAGAAAAAAAATCTATTCAAAATATAAATCATGTGAGCTTTATTTTGTTACCAACCTGACATTGAGCCTGACCTGACCTTATGGTAATTAACCTGACCAGGGTAAATCCCAGATCTCAGCTAAAGCCCTGGCTAGTGGTACATCTAATGTGGGTGCAAACAGCACACTTATAACATGGACAGTATAGCTGCCTATCTTCACATGGCTGTCTAGTTTGATTCCGCTGATGTCTTGGTGGTTTCGCTATGAAGTGAAGTTGCATACCGAGTCTGTAGCGTGGAACTCGAGAACGCGACATCGTAAATGGGGTTATTGAATTCAGGCTTATATATATATGCAAGTCTTCAAGTTCCCCTTTGATTTCAATTTTTTTAAATGCTGCGAAGATCTATAAGTATGTACCTATAAAAGACCTATATTCAGAGGTCTCGATTTGAACAGTTCGAGTTTCTCAAAGATCAGTCACTTCCATCTTGGTTCCTTTATATCTTTTGATACTGGTCGTAATGTCAATTAGACTACCATGTCGGGAGCCGGATAGTGGTGTCTATCATTAACATAGAACAGACTGCATTACACAGCTACGGTCAGACCAAAAAGAAAGTTGGTCAATGGATTTCGCGCACCATATTATCGGAAATGGAAATTATTTTTTTTTGTCAATGGATTTCGCCTAATTTTTTTCAAAATTGAGATTCTTATTTTTTTCAAATTTGTCTTCCAGTAGTTCCCCCCAGATCTACCAATCAATTTTATGCTAGAGGTCCACTAAGAAGTGTTGTCAGAGTCTAGTTTTTAAAAAGAATTGTCACTCACTCTAGTTTTCCACAGAAAAAATCCATTGACAAAAAAAAGTCGTTAAAAAGAATAATAATAATTTCGCTCGCTCGCACTATTTTTTGAAAAAGTGAAATGCATTGACCAACTTTTTTTTTTGGTGTGGCCTAACAGAGGACACAATAGGACATGATAACACTATACATCTGAGATGTACATGCACCTGGAAGGCGCCTCTACATTTAATACCCCTAGATTGCATGTTGATACACAGAATATATATGTATGCCAATGGTGTGCCTCTACATGGGTAAAAATCGACACGTGCGACACGGCCCCTTTAAAAATCGACACGTGCGACACGGCCCCTTTAAAAATCGACGGACACAGGGATTGTTATAAGGCCCCAGTATGTTCTATACACCTAAAATTCGACACAATGACACGGCCCTTTTTGCTAAGATCCGACACGGCGACACGGTCGTAATTGTGGGTACCCATGTAGAGGCATAATGGTGTGTGTTGAGTGGTGTTGCATTGTGCATACTATGTTATAACTGTACACGCAGGATGTTATACTGATACATGTATATATATATATATATAATACTGGTAGTACTAAAAGTGTACAACATGTACTATCTAACATGGGAGACGACTGGTTAAGTTTCACAGTGGACCAATATTATACCGCATAGACTACAGTGGATGTACTTAGTACCCTAAAACCTTGCGTATAAGCCTAACTCGCTCAAAAGCTTCCCTCCCCAACCTAGGAGAGTCATTATAAGCCTATCAGAGCATCAGCTGACGGTGACTTTAGTACTGTAGTATGCTTATAAAAAGCGCTTATAAGCCACGCCCTGACTTTGTCCTGATCCTATAAGCCGCACTTGACGTAGGTACTAGCCACGGTCTATAGGGGAGGTTTTACAGTAGATATATTACAGCCGCAGGTCTGTATGCTGTCTTGTCATGTGTGGTTTGAAGTGTCATTGTGTTGTATCAAAATTATGCTACACGATATGCATGCCTGTATATCCGACATAATATAGCTTCAATTACTCTATCCCAGAATATTACAATCTATAATGACAGAAATAAAAATATTCCCTAAATTTCATCTATAAATGAAGATAATATAAACCTGTATAATATCAGAAGTCTGCATTGCTCCCTATGTTGTATCATAACTTTTTTTTAAAAATAGGTTTCATCATAATGTCCATGTTTACATATTGCTAATTTCTTATATCAAGACGATTCACAAAACAATTATCCTTCTAATAGTGTATTTTAGATTCCACAATATTTATATCATATTTGCCTTCTCATCAGTCGAACCTCAAAAAAGTGCGAAAACTGTATTGGTGAAAATTTGCAAGTCACAGAAAAGGAAAACTAGTGTGTTTCTTTCCATGTACAAAAAACGACAACAATGCCTAGACCGTCGGCCGATAACCCATATTGTCGACCAGAAAACATAATTAGTATACACATACAGTAGGATTTAAATACCCATGTTACTCCTAGCAGTATTTTAATTTCACTGCCAGCAAGACCGAAACTAATGTTAGAAAGACGATGAGAAAAGTTTCCTATTTTTCTAGGAATTCCTAGATTTCTTTTTCAAGAGATATCTGTATTAAATTAAGTTAATTACCTATACCGTAAAACCTCGCGTATAAGCCTAACTCGCGTATAAGCCGCACCCCGAGTTTGGTGCGATCCTATAAGCCGCAGAGGCCATCTAAGAATTGTTAATTTGGTACTGTAGTATACTTATAAAAACTCTTGTATAAGCCGCACCCTATATAGGCATGTTTGGTGTCAAAAGAAAGCTGAGTCTGATTCGCGCACAAGCCGCGGCTTCTACGCGAGAATTTACGGTACACATACAGTAGGATTTAAATACCCATGTTACTCCTAGCAGTATTTTAATTTCACTGCCAGCAAGACGGAAACTAATGTTAGAAAGACGATGAAATAAGTTTCCTAATTTTCTAGGAATTCCTAGAATTTTTTTTCAAGAGATATCTGTATTAAATTATACTAATTTAATACCTATAGAAGAAATTGTTGGTGGCTAGTGGGTGCCATGTGTGAGGTGTTGCAGCACGTGGTAGGCCTTAGGGTGGAGTGAGTTGGGTGTGGTATGGAGGGACGAAGTGTACATATGATGATGACATAGCCTATACACTATGTAACCAGCCTCTTGATGCACGCAGTTAGCCTTGTATCAATAAAGTATTTATGAACTACAATGTATCAATGGTTGTTAATTTGTTGCACATTCAAACTAGCATCATGCAGGGCTGAGAAGTCGAGGAAAGTCATGGAAACAAATGTAGTCAGGGAAAGAGAGGAAAGCTTGTGAAACATGGCCGTGGGTAAATGTATATGATGAAATCTACTACCGGTATGGTATATAATGGCCCTAGACCCCTAAAGTCGACATGGCGACATGGCCATTTCTTAAATTCGACATGTGACATGAGGCCTAGTGACATGCGACATGAGGCTTAAAATCATAGTGACATGAGACATGGACAGTTCTTAAAATCGACATGGGACATGAGCATTTTTTAGCGACATAGACATGCGACATGGCCATTTCTTAAAACCGACATGCGACATGGGGACCCCCCCCCCCATCAAGGGCCCCTATATAGTATTGCGGGGAGTAAAGCTCCATCAAATTGAGGAGTGCCCAAGTCTTGTCACATAAGATATATTCTGTGCACTCTATAGGCGGGGGCTTTTACAGATAATTGTCAAATTTGACCCTTGAGAATCGATTTCAATGACTCCTGTTTAAATAAGCCTGAATTAGTCATTGTTGACAATCAGTAGATCCCAGCTCCCCATCTAAACAACTGTCGGGCAAATATTGATATCAGAGAATTGAATACATGTTTTGTTTGCCCCTTAAAAGGCCACATTGTGCCTTAATGTTGCATGTTCGCCCTATAGTCAGGGCAGGACCATGTCTAGAATGTTCTTCTATGTGACTTTATGCATTATGACGACAAGGGCCATGCTGTATTAAAGTGACATAGTCCGATATTTTCGATTTAATATTTTAATTTTGCATAAATGTGTTCCAAATGGCATTACAATATCATATTTGGAGGATTGGGCACAATAGAATATTATTGGTGGGCAATAAGAGCACATATATAGCAATGGGTGTACTTATAGCGTGCACTCCATAAGTATTTAATTGAGCATTAAATTGGTAATTACTTGAATTCTGGGGAAATAAAGTACCGGTAGGTGGGATATAAATTGTGGCCATATTGGACATTCTGATTCATTTTTGACCAAATTGATATTTGAGCCCTAATCAACAGACCATGCCACTTTAAAGCATCATACTGTCCTTACAGCACTAAGGGCTCAGTCTCACGACTTTGTAACAATTGGATAGTCTTTGACCGGGTGGTGTCTTTGACCGGCTGACGTCTTTGACCGGCTGACGTCTTTGACCGGCTGACGTCTTTGACTGGCACGATTAAAACAGCTAAAATGGGGGGCTATTTACACAGAAATGCCGGGAAATTTGTAATATGTAATTTTTTTTTTCTATTTAACCGTTCATAACATGCAATGCGACATTATGATCTTCCCGATTAATTTCCGCGGGGGTAATCCATCCAGTGAATACATATAAGACATTTTATCATTAGGTTGAACAGATCTTTAGTTGATCTTCAGGTTCCACCCACTTTTTGCTGCAGAGATTACAGTCTGGTAATAAACTATTTACATACAACAGATGAATATATACAAATGAATGAGGTGGTACAAAATAAGAAAAATAGTTTCGCGTTTAAACTGCTGGTATTACATACCAAGTAGAGTTAAGCGTAGAGGCTTTGGGACATAGAGTTTTTAGGCTAGGTGGTACATATCATTGTGGTCACAGTGCAGAAAACATGAACTGGTTTATACATGTCCAATGAGTAAGAGAGATTTAAATCCCCTTAAACATTTATCTCACCATTACTCATTACTCCAATGAACAATGAACTCCAATGAACAATTTTCCATTTTGTCTTTCATCTCTATAGTCATAATTATTCAGATTTCCCAGCTTAGTTTAACATATACTAATCATAAACTAGCGGTAAAAGGAGCAGAGATAACTGGCAGTACCGGTGGATATAACAGTTTTAACTCATCTACATTCATTTCACAAAACATATATGCCTGATCTCACCAACCCAGTACTCAAGGAGGAAAGCAAGGAGAGAAGCGACAAGAACCGGACGACAGACCTGCAGCCTTTCTATTTAATTTTTCCCCTCCTCTCCCCTTCTTTCTCCTTACCGGGAATACATTGAGATAAAGGTTTTGCTGTATTGCCGCCTTTCCCTTTCCCTCACCCCGCCTCCTGACCTTCAACAGGCATTAACTTTTTTCCCCGCATTTCTTTCTAAATAGGCCCCTTTTCAACTGTTTTAATCTGGCCGGTCAAAGACGTTACCCGCTCAAAGACTATGCAATTGTGTACAATTGTTACAAAGTCGTGAGACTGAGCCTAAGTGGTATTCCGCATTAGCGAGATACAGTGGCTCCACCTTTTGGACCACTGGTAACAATCATAACCCTTTGCTCTGCAAGGACCAGCTCAGCCAAATCTCGTGGCCGAGATTAGGGTACAGGCAGGGTGCAGGTATTGTGAATAGGTTGTACCTGGACACTCCTAATGTCACCTGTGTCCCGTATAGTGTAGTGGTTAGCACTGTGGACTCATAATGCTGGGAGCCCAAGTTCAAATCCCTACCAGGCCAAATAACACTAAGTCCTTTAAATACATATTTCTAAATTTTCTTTAGTATTGTGAATAATGTATTCTGTTTCCAAAATTGCTATGCTTAGGAATTTGATTACCAGGCATTGCCTGGAAGAGATTTGAACTCAGGTACTCTGCATCATGAGTCCACAGTGCTAACCACTACACTATACTGGACACAGGTGACATTAGGAGTGTCCAGGTACAACCTATTCACAGATTTCACGAGATTTGGCTAAGCTGGTTGCTGTGAGTACTGGGAATAGACCTAGTACCAGTGGGAATGGCGCTATCCACTGATCATCTTGCTAAGGCCCTATAGTTGAGGTGATGGCGGTGTTGACTGAGCATTGAGCGGCCCAGGTGGGTGTCAGGTGGACGTAGAGCGCGTCATGGTGCCTCACCCAGGTGAGCCGCTCCACACACTGCACACACACTGCACACACACCAGGGAACCACCACAGGTAGGACACATGTTATGTATACTGTATGAATATATTAATTCTTCATGCTATGTTCATATGAAATGTATCACTACTTTATAATACAATTCTAGTACAGCAACAAGTTACCACTTCCATTAAAGAGGGGTACGTTATACATTTCCTTTTTAGCAATAAAAAAAAGTAACAATAGGGTGTAGCTCAAAGTAGTATATACTACTACTTTTTACAAAAGGCAGTATATCTAATGTCATATTAGATTATGGAACCGATAACTACCAAAGTGTCATTGGATCTAGTTCTATCTTTTCGGAACCTATTTTGGACTTAACATTGAACTAAATACCATTTACCAAAGCCAGAATATGTGTCATATAAGTTATTCTCGCCTATATACGCAGTTCCCAATGCACACTACTGTCACTACTCTGGGACACGCTTTTACCCCCTCCCTATACATAAAGAGGCTTCACTCATCTCATATATCCACTCTGATGTGTGTGTATGGGGGGGGGGTGCTGATATTATTCTCAGAAACGTAAAAGCCAATGGGAGTTCCCTTTATGAATAAGTATTATTTGATTAACCCCCTGCCTCCTGAATCTACAGCTCTATGGGAGTGTCCATTTATCAGTTACAGGGGGGGGGGGGGTCGGTGGGTTTAGGGGGGGGCATAAAAATTCCTGACCCCTCTTGAGGGGGGCTGCGTAAAGAATTTAGCCCTGTTTAAGCAAAAAAAACGAGGACGTTACTATAGTTCAAAGGGGGGCGGGACGAAAAATTTTCGACGCCCACCGCGAGGGGAGGCATGAAAGGTTCTACCCGCTCTCGCAAATGTCAAAAATGTTCTAACCTCCGCGCGAAATCTCACCACCACCCCACCTGTAATTAATAAATGAGCACTCCCTAAAGGCCCCTGACTGAGGGAGGGAGTGGATACCTAACCAAACACAAGAGGTAAACATTAATCCCATCATTGTAAACAAGTCTATACATAGTTGACAGGAACATCTGAACAAAATGGGATTTTCCTACTCTATATATGACATCCAGGTATCACTTTAGTCATACTTCAAACACCCCCCTACATCGTTTTACAACATCATCATCATGTTTTTGGCCGGCAGGTTTGTGATACCTGGAGGGGTAAATGGAGCAGGAGTCTGAAGGACACACTGTGTATAAAGTCACCCCCTGTCACACCTCCAGGTATTTACTTGTGCACAGAGAGGGGGCTTCAGGTTGTACAGACCACTGCATAAGGTATCCACTACAGAATTCTGTTTGACTCCACAGGTTGCTCCAGTAATCAAGACAGATCGAGGACTCACAAAGGTAAGCAGATTTTATTACACGGTGGTACGGCGTTCTCTATGTTAAGCCTAGGGGACCTCGGTACTCCATGCCCCCATGCAGTACGGTGTGGCCATACTCCATGGCCCCCATTTTTTTTGATTTTCTTCATTTTAAGACAGTAGGGCCATATAATAAACACAAAACCACACTTATCAGCATAAATGCACATCAGACATCACTCGTTGAAGCTGGGTCATATCACACAATGCCGAAGGCTGAGTGTGATATGACCCAGCTACAACTCATGAAGTATGATGTGCATGTATGTGAATGGCGTGGAGTTTTGTCTATATACATGATAAAACAATGGAGCTTATCAGCGGTTTGTTGTTTGGACCCTCAGGTTTTTGATAATAAGATTTACTATTGAACCTCAATTGGTATAACGTTACAGAAGGTAGATAAGATAAGGGACATCTCAATTTTGTAAATACCTTCATTTCAATTCAAATGATCCTAAAGCTTAGTAATAGTGGGGAAACATACATCCACAGCCAACTACACAAAAAGGAATGATGCCCTTTCTTTTGTTGAACTTTGTGACGGGAATCAGGCTAGGTTGGACGCAAAGAACGTATAAATTTATTAAATTGATGCTTTCAGATTTATTTCCTTTATAGCCTTAAAATGCTCACAATTTTTTTTATGATCTTAACCCTTCCTCCCCCCCCCCAACACACACACGCACAATTAAGTTACTGACGGAATTACACCACACTGAAAATAATGAATCTCAAATGTTAGTCCAAAGTTAGTCAGTTTTATTAGCTTTTGTACAACCATTAGCGAAACACATGTGCCCAAAGTTCCTATCCTATTTTAGCATTTTGCTACCAATGCTTAGCTAAAAGTTAGCATTGTCCCCATCACCTGAACTTATAAGGCTACCATAAATGCCTGTGTCTCACATATAACCCACACCCCGACTTTGAGAGAATCCTACAACCTCTACCTAGGGCTTGAAAATTGTGATTTTAGTACTGTATTATACTTTCAAAAGCCCTTGTATTACCTGCCCTTAGACCTGAAAATATTGTATAACCCACACTAGAGGTTTGGTTCTAGTATAACCCACGGGTTATATGCAGGAATTTACGGTAGTCATTTATTAGTGATTAGTACATCTATTACCAGTCAGTGGCATGGCCCTGGTTAATATGCAACAACCACAGCTTGAGTTACCTGTGCAATAGTAACTCCATCCATTGAAGCCAGTTTTTCTACATAGCAAGTATTGTCCTGTAGAAGTTGCCATATAGAGACTTGTCTTTGATGTGTGCATTTTTCAAAATCACAAAAAAGGTGTCCCATTCAGAAAACCTCATTGGAATAGGTTTATCTGTCTTTACAAAAGTATCTGGCTAATTATATACATAATACATTAAGATACACCCCTTATCAAATTCAATATTAGAAAAGGTTATCTTTAAGCATGATAACATGCACAATTACAATCTTGTAGATAAGTATCTCATGATTTGCTTGTGTTGTCACCTGGTGTGGAATTCCTGTGGGTGGCAGATTAGTGAAAAGTTAGTCATAGTTTAGCAAACTCTTAGTTCGGTTTAATAATGCTGATAAGTTAGTGATTTTGACTTAGATATATTAGCATTGACTAACCCCCGGAATTTTCTGTGTAAGGGAGTGGTCATTATTTGCCAAGGGGAAGGGTATTCGTTATTGGATGTTTGTAAGAAATTGCGAAAAACTAATTCTGCCCCCCTCCCCTTCCCCCTCAAGAGGGGTCTAACTTTTCTTGCCCCCGTCCCCTGGAAGTTTTTTTTGCTACATTTTTCTGGCACCCACCCCCATCATCAATATTTTTGGGGCCCCCTCCCAAAATCCACCCCCCACCCACCCATGCTGTTAAATCATGACCACTCCCTAATGCTACCTGGGGTGTTATACGTTTTGGAGATGGCGAGTATATAGATTATAAGAGAATGGCTGCTTTAGGACTGTAAGAGAAAGGTAACGTCAAGCCACATTTTTTCCATATTCTATATTCTACTTAAATGTGTTCGAAACGTCATAATGATATCATATTTTGAGGATAGGACACAATAAGATATCATTAATGGACAATAAGAGGCAATTAAGAGGGTCCCATGAACACAATTATAGCCTTTTACAGTGTATTTTTCAATGGGTGGCCTTATAGTGTACACGCCAATAGTCTTAAATTGAGCATAAAACTGATAATTAGCTGAAATCTAAGCTGAATTCTGGTGTATGATGTTTAATAAAGTAGGTAGGACATGAAGTATGGCCATATTGAACATTCTGGTTCATATTTAGCAAAATTTATTTTTGAGCCCTGATCATCGGACTGGCATTTTATTGATTTTATTGTAATGAGATTATCTCGCCAAAATAAAAATGAGAGTCCTGCTGGTGACTCGCTCACATGTCAGGACACCAAGGTGGTAAAAAGGCAATGAGTGCTGGTGTTTGATGTACCAGGTGGGTCCCTACACCGCAAATACGGGATAGCTCTCACAGGTGAGAGGACAAAGGTTTATGGCGTTGTCTTAATCTAAAATCTTAATATCTTATTCAGTGTCCTATTTTGGGGCAGCGGTGTTTTGTATAGAGACACTGTCAGTATATTCTGTCGGCTTACAAGAAAAGTCATACAAAAAATACTTTTAAGATAGCTTGAAAGAAGTCTTAAGATGGGATTAAGATAGTTTAAGATAGGATTGAAATAGAAGAAAAAGAATTAAGATAGTTTAAGATAGGATTGAAATAGAAGGAAAAAAAGAAACGAAAACGGGGGTTGGGGGGCAGAGCTCCCCCCCCCCCCCATTAAAGTTAAGACAAATAAGATCATCTTAATAGTCTGATTAAGATAACGCTCTAAACGTTTGTCCTCTCACCTGGGAGAGTTATCCCATGTGTGCCCCTACACCTGCCCCTCCTCTACCCTCCTGTGTGGCCTCCTGTGTACACTGCCTGCCTCCTGTGACCTAGACTTTAACAGGCCGTGGGAAAGTATAATACTGCTAGGGGTAATATCAGACTGGTGGTAGTATATACCTGCCTTCTCACATGAACAGTAATACCAAGAATTCAGATTCTTTTAAATTCAAATGAGTAAAATAATTTAATAACCCTAAATGAATTTTCATTGAATGATTGTCTTAAGAAAATATGAAAAGTATAATGTTGACAATATCTGCAAAATCAGCTGATAAGGCATGCAGAAATTTATAATTGTACCAACATTTAAGACGATGGGGTCTTACTGGCACCCTAAGGAGTTTTTTTTCTCCTAATGGGATTTCTATGAGACTTTCCGAAGAATTTCTCTTTAACCAGCTATGGAGTAGGATTTTCATCACAGTTTTCATCAGTTGAAAGCAAAATAATTTATATTGTCATATAGATATTCATGGTGGAATTCAGGATTTAATACTGGAATGGGGGTGGTTTAGCTGGCACCCCTTTGCTTTCCTTAAAAAAGGCTATAGTTGAATAAAAATACATACTGACCATGTTGGACACACAGTTAGGTGTGATCAAGAAATCAAGGTCAGGGGCCTATTTCTCAATGGGAAACAATCGCATAATAAGCAAAACATTAATATCTGGTAAAATTGTACAGAGCAAATTGTCCAAGGCAGGGTTTTCGAATTCGTCCAGCGCTTTCGTCCAGAGCTAGCTATCGTCCAGAGCTTTCGTCCCGAGAGAGGGGAGAGGCAGGGAGGTAGGCAGGCAGGCAGGGAGGAAGGCAGGCAGGCAGGCAGGCAGGGAGGCAGTGAGGCAGGGAGGCAGGCAGCGAGGTAGCGAGGCAGCGAGGGATGATTACTTGATAGCCATTTATACCTGGACGATTCAGCTATATATAAGGGGGCTGCATGAATCGTTCTGCTGCTTTACTTAAGCAATATTAAGCTAAATGAATCGTTCAAACTTGAGAAATGGGCCCCAGAGATATCCTGGCATCCCACATGTCATTGATATACACTCAAACACATACCTGGTTCCTACACTATTGTTTGTCAATGTTGTTTTGGATACCCAAAGATTCCAAATTACAGAAAATGACTATGCTCATAAACCAAACATGTACCATAAAACCTTGCGTGTAAGCCTAACTCACGTATTAGCCGCACTCCCAACTTTCAGATATCCTGTAAATCTAACAGGGGGTCTGAAAAGTGCTAATATAGTACTGTAGTATACATATAAAACCTCACTATTAGCCTCACCCCCCTAAAAAAGCATGAAAAATCCCCTTTGGGCTACCAAATGAAGATATATTGAGATATATCCCCAGATGGAAAGGCCATGTTGAGCTTATCAGAAAAAAGGCGGCCCTACCTAGCAAAAGAGGGCTGACCCTAGAAATTGTTATCCAGTTTTATGTAATTTTTGGGCTACTTCGGAGTCAGTTTGATAGTCCATGAGTCAACGCTGTTGTCAGCGAGTCGATGCTGAAGTTTTCGAGTAAATCTTCGGCTACTTTTTAGGCCAGAGTAAAAAAAAATCTTTTTCTTTAAACTCCGACCTACCCTACCTAGATTTTCAGACTAAGTTACCTGAAACACACCTTCTTTTTTTGGCCTTACTGAATAAAATAGTACATCTACTTCAGATAATCATGCATGTAGTCTTATAATAGTATTTGTATTCATATATTTTTTTGGCTGAAGAATCTTGTTGAACAATTGCAGTGAGTTTTTTAACCAAGTCACCTTCAAAGAGAAGGGTCGGATAGAAAAAGTTCAGAGTCAATGAAAATAAAGTCACAATTTAGTATATACGAGTAAAGTGAGCATAGATAACAAATTAGTCTCTAGTTAGTCCCTTTTTAGCACGTTTAGGAAGAGCCTGTTAGACCCCTTCTGGGTGTCTGGTGACAGCCTGTCCCATGATTCTATTCCTCTCATTATAGGGCTTTTGTCATACACATCACTCTTTGATCTCATCGTCTTCAGTTTCACCTTCTCGTTACCACGCAGTGTTCTTTGGGATCACCACATGTTCTTCATGTAGAGAGTACTTGTGAAGATAGCTGAGTAATTGCTCTTGTCTAGCGGCCTCCAGGAGGGGCACTTTATTCCGTGCGTGTAGGTGGTCAATGTTGACCCCACGGGGGTCACGGATATGGCATTGCAATGAGAAGGTGGAATTCAACATGGTTTATAGTCCAAGACCCTAGGCCCCCCATAAGACCCCTGTCATGTTGCATCCCCTTATGAAACCAAAATATTTCTTATTTCTGGCCACTGTGTAACTGTAAGACTTGGTGCCTTGATCACTAATGTCCTGAAGATCTCCATAACTGCCTGACTATAGCTGTGAGTCCTGTATATTTGCAGAATGATGTGCCTAGCATGGTTTCAAGGTCTGCTGCTGACCTTCATTGTCATGACGGCTTCGTCTGCACCTGTACCTAACACCACGACAACAGACCCTCCGGAACTTCTCAACGCTAACCAACTGGGGGCACGAAGGGTTGTAGACGACGGTGCGCTGAGCCCGGTCAATGCACCTCCGACACCCTATACCAAACCTACACAAAAACCTGCTCGGATCATGGCATCAGAGCCTGCAAATTCTGGAAATCCAGGAACGGGTGCAGGATCCAACCCTACACAGCCTATGAATTCTGGAAATCCAGGCACAGGTGCAGGATCCAACCCTACACAGCCTATGAATTCTGGAAATCCAGGCACAGGTGCAGGATCCAACCCTACACAGCCTATGAATTCTGGAAATCCAGGAACGGGTGCAGGATCCAACCCTACACAGCCTATGAATTCTGGAAATCCAGGAACGGGTGCAGGATCCAACCCTACACAGCCTATGAATTCTGGAAATCAAGGCACGGGTGCAGGATCCAACCCTACACAGCCTATGAATTCTGGAAATCCAGGAACGGGTGCAGGATCCAACCCTACACAGCCTGTAAATTCTGGAAATCCAGGAACGGGTGCAGGATCTAACCCTACACAGCCTGTAAATTCTGGAAATCCAGGAACGGGTGCAGGATCCAATCCTACACAGCCTGTAAATTCTGGAAACACGGGAGGCGGTGCAGGACCAACCACTCCTATGCAACCTTCTGTCCAGCCAAGTGGAGGCGCTACAGGTGGAAATGGTGGCAGCGCACAGCCAACTCAGAATTCAGGAACTGGTGCAGCACTGGTGGCAACTACTGCCAGTGGAGTGACTACACTAGGTCCATCTGTCAAACGCTAAGCAACAAGTAAGGATCCATCAATCAAGTTATGATCTACAAACTCCATACCTAAATAGTCTCAATATAAAGCTGGGCCGTCAGGGAATAAGTTCAGCATTTTCCATACATGGACTAAAATAACAGTTCCATCAGAGGGCAGCAGTGTTTGAACAGGGGACCATGAGCATTGTCCAGCTACAACATATATTCACTCTATCTTGTGCCTGTAAGAGCTGAGCTCCCAGCCCTTAAGAGCCCTCTTGTGAATCAAAACTGAACTATATCCTAAAGTGCTTTTGGCCTCACTTCAACCATGACGGTCAAGCTTTAACATTCTTGATTATCTACTGAGATAATCTGTAGCCTAATTCCTTTTCACACTTTGAGATGTATGTCACAGATTTATAACTAAAAACAACTATGATGCAGGGCAGCACTCTGGTGTATCATGATGAAATATCCTGTTGGAATATATCAAAATTTATTCATGTCATGGAGTTTTCATTTAGAGCAGAAAATACTTTGTCTCATCACCTTAATAATTGTTTTAGAAAGACATGCCGTATGCTTTATATAAAATGCATATACTGCACAACAACAGGCAATAAATCTGGCTCCAAACATGATATATGCAGAGCTTTTGTTTAGTTATCTCTTACCACTATACTATTTATCTATCTATCTATTTATTGATATTTATTGATTATTTAAATGAAGTCCTTTTTATTCTAAGTGAAAACCAATGATTTGATTAAATTTGGGCCTGAGGTTGGGGAATAGAGTGGGGAGCCAAGTCAGGGCCTGGGAAAGGGGATGTCATCATGGTACCTTGACACTATTGGCCTAAAATGTAAACATATACTACATGGATAGAAGGCGAGAGGCACCTGGGGGCCGTCCATAAATGACGTCATGCGGCAGGGAGGGGGAGGGTGTACAACCACTAAGTGTAGCAATTCTGCTAACTGTACTACACTGTAAAAAGTTACTGTATTTACACAGCACAATGTGCTGTACATTTAAAGCACTTTTTGCTGTAGTTGGTATTACAGCACTATTTGCTGTATAATTACAGCATTATGTACTGTAAATTGGGTCTCCGGCAATGTTGCTGTACATTTCCACTACATTGTGCCGTAGATTTCTGCTGCTAGGTGGCAGCAGTAGACCATTTCTGTAGTAGTTATTCCACCCAACCCTTTCCCTAGTCAAATCAAGCCTCACAAATTCTCAAGACATTATAGAATAAGAATGGATGAGAGAGACTGAATGCAGTTATCATAAAGTGTATTGATATTTGCATCATTGTGTTAAATAATACAAAAAAGACAGCAAAAGTATAGAATAGACACCACATTTGTGGGAAAAGTTAAATGCTTAAGTGTCCCGACTGGGAAAAAGCTGGTATCGAGATGACCAGTGTACAGCGCCATTTGCAATGGTACCCCTCTGTATTCCCACTGTTCTCCAACAACCAGCTCCACCAGATCTTATGTCCCAGATTAGGGGTCAAGCAGGGTGCAGATATTGTGCATGTGTTTTACCTGGGCAATGCTCATATCACATGGTCCAGAATAGGGTAGTGGTTAGCACTGTGGGCTCATGATGCAAAGTACCTGAGTTCAATTCTCTTCCATTCAATGCATGGTAAACAAATTCATAAGAAAAGCCATTTTAGAAACAGAATACATTATTTCGCAGTACTAATGAAAACATAGAAATATACATTTAAAGGACATACACCTATTTGGCCTGGAAGGGATTTGAACTTGGGCTCCCAGCATTATGAGTCCAATGTGCTAACCACTACCCTATCCTGGACAGATAATATATGGAATATCTACCCCCAACCAATTCCCAGTACTTGCACTCTGTTTGCACCCTAATCTCGGACACGAGATTTGGCTGAGCTGGTCCTTGCAGAGCAAAGGGTTAAGATTAGTACCAGTGGTCTACAAGGTGGAGCCACTGTATCTCGCTAATGCGGAATTGAAGCAGGACCAAACCATTACATTGTGTAGTGTGTATTATCCTAGCAGAGATTGAACTAGTATGCAGGAAAGTACTGGAAGAAAAGTTGCCAGCAACTTTTGCTGTATATGTACAGTAGAAGTTGCTGTAAATTTACTGTAGAAGTTGCTGGAGCTTTACAGTAGAAGTTGCTGTAAATTTACAGCAAGTCAGTTGCTGTACACCTACAACAAAATGTACTTTACTTGCTAAGTGTATCAAAACTGTTCCTTTTTGTTTAAAGTGAAATAATTTCTAGTTGAATTCTTAACTGTAATGCATGTGTTTTAGTGCATTTTAGGTTAAATATTTCAAATATGGGAAAGTTCAAAATGGCCTCCCAAAGAACTTATTTTTATACAGTTAAGGGGATTGGTATACACTTAGCAGTTGGTAAGGCAGTGCTAAGTGTAGCAATTAGCACTATCTAGTAAAGATGTATGGTAGCCACCTTGGATTTTGGCAAATGTGCAATATTGGATGAAAAAAACATATGGACCAACTATGTGTTTATTTTATAAGTTTATGACTCTGTCTTTCAATTTTGGAGAAGATGGCACTTTTACTCTGAAAATGAATTCTATGACCCAATAAATTTTAACCCAATAAATTGATTCCACATCCAAAGAGACACATTTAGCAATATTTTGATACAATTAGCAGTTGGATGTTTTTCTTTTCTCTTTCTGTGAGCTCTTTTGTTTGTCTGGTGCCCATATTCATGAACACATGACACATGCCTTATTCAGTGACTCACAGGCCCTGCGTTATGGCATCAGGACAACAAGTGAACATGGAACTTTAGATTTTACAGATAATTGTCAAATTCAACCTTCGATAATTTTTCTATGGCACCTGTTTAAATAAGCCTGAATGAGTAATTGTTGACAAATAGTAGATCCGGAGTCACCATTTAAACAACCACAGGTCACACATTGGTATCAGTGAATTGAATACGGTTTTGTTTTTAAATAAAGTTTTAATTGATAAAATATGCAGCCTCTTTTATATAAACCAGCCCCTTCGGGGGCCGGGATTGTGGGGGTAATTATAGTATATTTGGGAGACTACCATCCCCCCGCCCCCTGCCCCCGCCCCCGTCTTTTTTGTTAGCTGGGAAAGTCCTCCCTGCCCTGAGCTGACCAGCGTCCCTCTGCTCCACTTCACCATGCCAACCCAGCCGCGCGAGAAGCGACCTCACTCTCCAAGCAGATACTCTCGGAGCTGGTCGATTGAGAAGTTTGGCTGCATGAATTTTCATTATTTTCTTTCATATAAAACTCCAAAAGGGGATGTTATATGAATATGTATATGTACTATCGAATTCCGTTATGTTTGGTCTCAATTGTACACTATTTATCTTATTTGAGTGCCATGATGAAGAAGAAAACAATGGCGTTTTTTTCCGAAATTGTCTTTTCCTTGTTGCTAGGGCCACTGTGCGAGAGTATTTGTAGGTATCTAGATAGTTTCAATTTATTTTATATACGATTGGATTCTAAACATTCGTTTGATAGCAAGAATCATTATGACACATAAAGGTCTCAAAATATTAATTGAAATAAAATTGAGATGAAAATCGAGTTACCTTTGAAAAAAAAACATAGGCCTACTTGCACTTAGCCTCTTTTGGTTTATCTGTTCCCGACGAGCACCCAGGCCTAATCCAATGGGGTGGTTCTCTGGTCCCAAATATTGCCGTTTTAGGGGAAAAATGCATTTATCAATTGAACTTTTTATAGAAATATGTTTTTAGTATACCCCTTTAAGGGAAGCATGGCGCTTTAATGCTTTAACATTTTCTTCTGGTTACCAGGGCATTGTCACTTACATAATAGTCTATTATGTGACCTCTCTTAACTAATGGTAGCCCTGATACATGTGAAGTCATGAAGATAATGGATATGGTACGTTAAAAACTATGCAGCCCTTTTTAAAAGGGTTATACACACACAATGTAATGGAATGGGTGGTCGAGGAGATGGGTATTTTAAGCAGTCCTATCATGATTCAAAAATCAACATTTTATGATTCAAAAATCAACATCTAACGATCTTACTTTGTACTCCAAAATTGCTTTTGAAGTTTGGAGCTTACTTTCTTAACCTGCATCATTTCTTTCGGAATGGAAGTATACATCAACTATCTCCAAGGCAAATTCTGGCAAAGCTTCGCTTTGTCATGATGCATGGAAATATCCCTATCAAGTCCTCTCAACAGGGCTGCATTTACACATGATGACGATGGAGGCCGGGGATGGAGGACACTACACTAAAGCACTGTGGGGCACTGCCAGTCTTTGCGAAAACCATTTCATCCCACAGGACATTCGGTCCTGCAAATTATCAATGTTGAAGGACCAGCTACATTTTTGGAGGACCGGATAGCCACATATCTGATGATTTCTGCATTTTAATTGTAAGAGTTTTGACCATTAAAAAATACATATTATTTGTAATCATTTATGGCCAAATCAGGATAGATCTATAGTTTTACACAGTATATTGACATACATATTTCAGCTTTAGAAGCCCAATTGAATTCTTCTAGTTCAGAAAAGCCCAACATGTGACTGGACATTCGGTCCTGCTACACTTGTTAATCTGCTGGACCGGTGGCATTTTAGAAGGACATTGCCACTGTCCTGCATGTTTTTGCAAAGACTGGAGCACTGTGAGGGTTAAAGGTGTGTTGACTGAGCATTGAGCGGCCCAGGTGGGTGTACAATTGGTCATGGTGTCACCTGGACAGTCACTCACTGCATATACAGCAGAGCCAGCAGTACACCACTGCAGCTAGGACTATAGCAATAATTCTGGTGGCGCCATATGCAGGCCATGTTAATTCTGTCCATGGAATAACCCGCGAGAGTTAGCTTGGTACCACAGATCCACACTTCAAGGCTGGCCACAAGCAAGCTAAGTTGCAGTAACAGGACCAACATCTCATCATAGCTGATGTTCCAGCTTGCACATGTTGATCACGGCAAGAAGATCCCTCCCATTTGATCTCCAAAGGGAGGTACCTACTTATGCTACATGTTGATTATACATGACTTGGTAAGTCAATACATAAATATACTAATGATACATGCTATGTATATGACATAAAAACTTTGGAAAGATTTTGAAACTGTAGAATTCTTCACCTTATATTTATTTATTCTAGCTTCTTTATGGATGTTCTATTGATTATTAGACCTGCTGTGTAAAATCCTCAACATATCGTGTTCCAAGATTATGTATAATTTGTGCATTGCGAACTGAATCTGAACTGCACAAATTGCTGTAACGTTGTCCATTGTACCACATTAAAGTTGGTATTCAGCAGTAATAAATTGTATATTTCTCCTGACAACTGTGTGAAACTCATGTCCTGAAAATGTCAATAGCAGCCCAAATTACTGAGAATCGTGTATCATTTGCAGAATGATGTGCCTAACACGGTTCAGCAGTATGCTGCTGGTCCTCATTGTCATGAAGACTTCCTCTGCACCCGTGCCAACCGACACCACAACAGACCCTCCATCGTCAAATAATGCTAACCAACCGGGACCACAAAAGCTTAAAGATGGCAGTGTACCGAACCCTGCCAATGTCCACCGTACACTTTATATCAGGCAAAAGGCTAATGAAACTACTACAACAAGAATGTCTGCTCGGATTGTGGCTGGTCTACAAGGTGGTAGTAACCAAGCCGCTGGCAGCCCAACACCAACTGGAGTATCAAAGCTTATACAACCTGAGGGAACTGGGACTACTGCTGGAGGGACAAAGCCTGTGGGTACTGGAACACCTGTGGGTACTGGAACACCTGTGGGTACTGGAACACCTGTGGGTATAGCAACAGCGGTGGGTACTGGACGACCTGTCAGGACTGAGAGCACTTTGCCTGTTGGCGGAACGAAACCTGTGGGTACTGGAACGTCTGTGGGTACAGGAAAGCCTGCAGGTACGGGTTCAACTTTGGGTACCGAGAGTGCAGTGCCTGCTGACGGAACAAAGCCTGTGGGTACTGGAACATTCGCAGGTACTGAGAATACATTGTCTGCTGGGGGACCGACGCCTGCAGGGATTGGAACACCTGTTGGTACTGGAACGCCTGTGGGTACTGGAACGCTTGTGGGTACTGGAACATATGTGGGTACTGGAGCGCCTACTGGCACTGGAACACCTGTGGGTACGGGAAAGCCTGCGGGTACTGGAACGCCTGTGGGTACTGGAACACAGGTGGGTACTGGAACGCCTGTGGGTACTGGAAAGCCTGCAGGTACTGAGAGTACTTTGCCTGCTGGAGGGACGAAAGCCGTGGGGACTGGAACGCCTGTGGGTGCTGGAACACCTGTGGGTACTGGAACGCCTGTGGGTACTGGAACGCCTGCGAGTACTGGAACGCCTGTGGCTACTGGAACACCTGTTGCTACTGGAACGCCTGTGGCTACTGGAAAGCCTGTGGCTACTGGAACGCCTGTGGGGACTGGAACGCCTGTGGGTACTGGAACGCCTGCGGGTACTGGAACGCTTGCAGGTACTGGAACGCCTGCGGGTACTGGAACGCCTGCGGGTACTGGAACGCCTGTGGGTGCTGGAACGCTTGCAGGTACTGGAATGACTGTAGCTACTGGAACGTCTGTGGGTACTGAGAGTTCTGTATCTGCTGGAGGAATGAAAACCGCAGGTACTGGAACACTTACACATACAGGAAAGCCTGCAGTTGGTATTGAGAGTACTTTGACTGTGACTGCTGGAAGAACAAAGCATGTGGGTACTGGAACGCCTGTGGGTACTGGAATGCCTGTGGGTACTGGAACGCCTGTGGGTACTGGAACGCCTGTGGGTACTGAGAGTACTTTGCCTGCTGGAGGGACGAAAGCCGTGGGTACTGGAACGCCTGTGGGGACTGGAAAGCCTACACATACAGGAACACCTACAAGAACTGAGAGCACTTTGACAGCTGGAGGAACAAAGCGTGCGGGTACAGGAAAGCCTGCAGTTCCTGACAGTACTTTGCCTGTTGAAAGAACAAAGTCTGTGAATACAGGAACTCTTGTGGGAACAGGAAACCCTGCAAGTACTGGGATGACTGTAGCTACTGGAACGTCTGTGGGTACTGAGAGTTCTGTATCTGCTGGAGGAATGAAAACCGCAGGTACTGGAACACCTACACATACAGGAAAGCCTGCATTTGGTACTGAGAGTACTTTGACTGTGACTGCTGGAAGAACAAAGCATGTGGGTACTGGAGTTCCTATGGGTACAGGAACACCAGGTATTGGAGCGCCTGCTGATACAGGAATGCCTGCTGGCACTGAGAGTACCATGCCTACTGGAGGAACAAAGCTGGCCAGTACTGAAACGCCTGTGGGAACACGAACACCTACAGGTACTGGAACGTCTGCAGGTACTAACAGGACATTGCTTCCTGGAGGAACAAAGCCTTCCGGTACTGCAATGTCTGCTGGCAATGGAAAGCCTTCTAGTACAGGAAAGCCTGTGGTTACTGAGAGTACTGTACCTACTGGAGGAACAGAGCCTGAGGGTACTGGAAAGCCTGCAGGTACTGGAACGCCTGTGGGTACGGGAACGCCTGTGGGGACTGGAACGCCTGTGGCTACTGGAACGCCTGTGGGTACAGGAACGTCTGTGGGTACAGGAACGCCTGTGGGTACTGGAAGACCTGTCGGGGCTGAGAGCACTTTGCCTGTTGGAGGAACGAAACCTGTTGGGACTGGAACCCCTGCGGGTACTGGAACGCCTGTTGGGACTGGAACGCCTACACATACAGGAACACCTACAGGAACTGAGAGCACTATGACAGCTGGAGGAACAAAGCATGTGGGTACAGGAAAGCATGCAGTTCCTGACAGTACTTTGCCTGTTGAAGGAACAAAGTCTGTGGATACAGGAACTCCAGGAAACCCTGCAAGTACTGGGATGACTGTAGCTACTGGAACGTCTGCGGGTACTGAGAGTTCTGTATCTGCTGGAGGAATGAAAACCGCAGGTACTGGAACACTTACACATACAGGAAAGCCTGCAGTTGGTACTGAGAGTACTTTGACTGTGACTGCTGGAAGAACAAAGCATGTGGGTACTGGAACGCCTGTGGGTACTGGAACACCTGTGGCTACTGGAACGCCTGCAGGGACTGAGAGTACTTTGACTGTGACTGCTGGAAGAACAAAGCATGTGGGTACTGGAGCACCTGTCGGTACTGGAACACCAGTAGGTATGGGAACGCCTGCTGTTACAGGAATGACTGCTGGTACTCAGAGTACCGTGCCTACCGGAGGGATAAAGCTGGCCGGTACTGCAACGCCTGTGGGTACACGAACACCTGCAATGTCTGCTGGTAATGGCAAGCCTTCCAGTACAGGAAAGCCTGTGGGTACTGACATTACTGTGTCCAATGGAGGAACAGAGCCTGGAACACCTGCAGGTATGCGTAGTACTGTCTCCAATGGAGGGACAACGCTGGCGAGTACAGGAACCCCTGCAGTTACAGGTGCAGGGACTACTGTGCTTGTGAGAGGGACAGAGGCTGGAGGTACAGGAATGCCAGTGGGTATTGGAACACCTGCTCATACAGGAATGCCTGCTGGCACTGTGAGTACCGTGCCTACCGGAGGGGCGAAGCTGGCCGGTACTCAAACACCTACAGGTACAGGAACATCTGCAGGTACTGAGAGTACATTGCCTCCTGGAGGAACAAAGCCTTCCGGTACTGCAATGTCTGCTAGCAATGGAAAGCCTTCCGGTACAGGAAAGCCTGTGGGTACTGAGAGTTCTGTGTCCAATGGAGGCACAAAGCTGGCAAGTACAGGAACCCCTGGTGGTACAGGAACTCCTGCAGTTACAGGTGCAGGGACTGCTGTGCCTGTGGGAGGGACAGAGGCTGGAGGTACAGGAATGCCAGTGGGTATTGGAACGCCTGCTGTTACAAGAATACCTGCTGGTACTCAGAGTACCGTGCCTACCGGAAGGACAAAGCTGGCCGGTACTGAAACGCCTGTGGGTACACGAACACCTACAGGTACTGGAGCATCTACAGGTAGAGGAACGCCCGCTGGCACTGGGGGTACTTTCCCTATCGGAGTGACAATGCCTGTAGGTACTGAAACCCCTGTGGGTGCAGAAAGTCCTACAGTTACTAAAACACCTGTGAGTACTGGGACTACTGTGTCTGTAGGTGAAACAAAACCTATAGATACTAGAACGCCTGTAGTTACTGAGGGTACTGGGCCTACAGGAGGGACAAAGATGGTGAGTACTGGAACGCCTTCGGGTACAGAAAAAGCTGTAGGTACTCAGAGTACTTTGCCTACTGGAGGAACGAAGCCTGTGGGTACTGGAACGCTCATATATACAGGAATACCAGCTAGCACCATAAGCCCTGTGGTTACTGTTGGAGGAATAAAATTGGTGGGTACTGGAACTGCTGCGGGAACTGGGACTACTGTGCCTGCTGGAACAACGAAGTTTACTGGTTGCAGAATTACTATACGTGGTACATAGGAAAGCTTTATTGACTCCTCACCTAGATAAGGACATCAGTCTCAGTGTCACAGCCTAATCCACTTGAAGCATTGAACTAGCTAAGATCAGTTCTTAACAAAAATAGTACTTTACACTGTAAAAATATACAGAGAATCAAGGCAAAACTTAACAGTGGATCATCATAAATGTGATTACGGTGAGGCAATGTTAAGTCAACCAATTTTACTGTGAATATCTGTAATCCAGTACGGTGAAACACAGTCTATTCATTTACGGTGAAGCTATGTCTTGCAAAAATATTCCATTGAATATACAGAGAAAATTTTACGGTGGATCATCATTATATATTTTTATAGTGGGGCAATGTAAAATTGATCAATTTTACTTTGAATATTCATAATCCAGTAGATCACAGTTTATTTTGCAGTGAAACACATTTTATTTATTTTACAGTGAAGCTACGTTTAATTGATGTTAGTTTTATCATACCAGGTGGCAGTTTGGTTCATGAGGAGAATTTCATGAATGGTAAGAACACCATTTTTGTGGTAATAAGAAAAATTTATAAACTGCTATAAGGTTTGCTCTGTAGCCATCCGGGAGTGACTTCTTCTCATGGACTGGCATTACAAAGTGCAATGAAGCATTTTATAAGGCTCTCATTGACTGATTCCTCATGATTAGGCATGAAGTCTTGACACTAAGATGATATTGCTGATTGGACATGGTACCAAATTTGGCATGGAACCATACTGAGCATAGAGTTAGGTATAGGTGGATAAATGGACAGGAAAATACTGGGATAAATGAGTTAATTACATAAAATACCATCATAACTATTGTTTAGTCACTGTATTGAAATTACAATGATGTCCCTATTCTGTTAGAATAACGGTGATTCACTGGCACCACTGGGTGCCGGACTTTAACCGTTTAAATTACAGTGAACTTGAAATAACAGTGACCGTTATATTAAGGTGAAAGTCAGGCACCCAGCGTTGCCAGTGAATCTCTGTCATTTTGACGGAATTCTTTTTACAGTATAGCAATGTGTTGCACAGTGGTAAATGTGCCTTTTATGAGATCAGATTTGAGATTTATATAAAACAGTTGTGGATATATATTCAAATACAAACAATAATATTGCCTATACTACATCGCCTTTTCAAAGCAAAGATTTCTATGATGTACATAAAAGGAGTTAGTTACATCCAAGAAATATTGGTTTAGTTTAGGTAATGCTTTTTTTTTTAACCACAGCTTTCAAGTATGATATGATAACATTGTACATGTATACTGTCAAGTCTTTGACATGTGGAAATAGAACCATGAACTCCAATAGATACAGTTAACATTTTTATTCGCATGCCACATGGATAATCATCACAACAGTGTGTACATACATCTTATTACAATATAGCAATATACAATTCATGCATACATGAGGCTTGGCTTGTCAGAGGTTTTAATGTGTTGGTGCTTCCATATTATGTACATCATTTAGTACACCTGTATATCAATTAGCTACCGTTATTATATATATGTGGCTCGGCCATAACTCACTGTTATGGCAGTGCCTGATATGAATAGCGACCGGCTGTTATCATATATGGGACAGTGGGATATACGGGAGTTGTAGTCTGAATATTAATCATTCATTTGCGATAGATTATATTACAAAGAATTGACAATTATTGACAATACATAGATACCTATATGAGTTGAGTTGGGGTTTTAATTATATTCTCGGCACAATAATCTTTTCATACAGTCATATACATGTGAGTTTTCCAGCGATGGCCAGAGAAGGACACATCTATTTCAGACGAGAAGAAAATAGGCTGCGATTAAGATTTACATTACAATGCACATTCATAACAACAATAACTCATGTGTGGGCACAGTTGATGCGAACAACTGTCAAAAGTCTTGGCAATAACTGTCAGTAGCTTCTACGAGCTATACATAGCCATAGTAACCTTTAACCTATTCCACTAATTTGCACGGCATTAATTTACTTTGGTTTACTGGCATGATAATAAGCGCGAAGTTATGTATTCCCAAGGGGGGGGGGGGTTAAAATGAGATTTATGGTAAAAAGCCAAAACACTGGGCAGGAATAATAGGTCGTCGTGGAGTACAATGTGTCCTAAAGTACTAGTGTGTATAACTGAGCAAATCGTGATACATAAAAAACGACACAGAGATATATAAAATAACTTCCAGACACAATAGACAAAAGTGCGCTTCCACAGAATTATATCAATAACAACATGTCTAGTTATCAGTCCTACATTGTCCACACCACTTAGGTCGGTGTGATAAGATTGTCAAAAGTCGGCCAGGTAGTCACCGGTTATCTTCTTGACATGAACCACTCTTCATACAACCCTTTGTTTCCTGTGCTTTTCATTACGTCTCTGCCCCAGCGTGTTATTCCTCGTGGGGACGAGCAAAAACGGCCATTAGGACACATTTCACGATTAATCCTTTAACTCTTTAAGGAAGGCATCATGCCTTAATGCATCATACCCTTGGTCGTCATGATGCAGGAATGCAGCCATGGAGAGTAACTCGCCAGTGCTGCGTTCAAGCATCATGCCAACCCTACAGGATTGAGACACTCCCGTAAGGTCGGCATGATGCACGAATGCAGCCATGGCGAGTTACTCGCCATGGCTGCATTGGTGCATCATGACGACAAATGGCATCTTTTAGTGACATGCGTCCTTAAAGGGTTTATGACAGTATAGTGCTTCAGTGTGGTCTTTGTCGTCATGATACATGAATGCATCATGATATAGGTTGATACATTCCGGCATGCAGCATTGGCATGATGCACCAGCACAGTGTGGGCAAGTAACTTGCCACTGCTGCATCCGTTCATCATGATGACAACTGTTGCCTTTAAAGTGTTAAAGGAGGAACCTTTCGAAAGATTACGAAAACTGATCAAACTGTTTTCTGTTAGGCCACTCAAAAAACTAAAATTGTCTCTCATGGACAAGTGCATCATAAAAATTAGGTTTCGAGGAAAACTTCTTCCTCTTGCGAACTTTTGATGAAGAAATTGATAAAAGTGGACAAGAATTGCCATATTTGGTATTGAATAAAAGCTAATAATGCCAGCAATGCAGGAGTATAGAAATAGCTTACATTTTCTCTGCTTTTAGAGATCAATTAATTTTTGATCAATAAAACGTCAATTTGGGTTACAGAAAACATAAATTTTCATATACATTTTAGCCTGCGAGCAAAAATAAATGAGAAAAAAGGCCTCCCTCGTCTGATTTCTCAGACCTTGGTGATCTTTTTGAGTGGCCTTATAAACAGGGAGGTTGGGGCAGAGATACAGGTTGTGCTGCTGATGTCTTGGAGCAGAGTGGCTTTGGGTGAGGTTATTACTACCAAAGTTCAGGTGTACTAAAGGTAAACTCTACTGACTCAGACACAGGGGGTTTTAGTCATTAAATGTGGGTCATAGGAGGTACGTGCCGACTGATTGGCCCACGTCTATGGCAAGTGATATGTTCACCCCCGATATCAGAGTTTTTAACTTTGATATCTGCGTTTCTAACTTATATTATGGGTATAGACCCCTAAAATCGACATGGCGACATGGGTGTTTCTTAAAATCGACATGGCGACATGGGCATTTCTTAAAATCGACATGGGACATGGCCAGTTAAGTGACATGTGACATGGACATTTCTTAAAATCGACATGTGACATGGAGCTTAGTGACATGAAAAAAGAATCTCATATAGAGTAAAGTATGCTACCAAACCCTTTCTTCAACTTTGGTCCCTGTGGGTTTTCAAATTTCTAAATTTTCCTGGGCCTGCGGCCCCCAAACCTCCATTTATGACTCTTTATATGCCCCTAAATTCTTTTCCTTAGTGACACTAGGGACATGGCTTCTTCCTTAATGACATGTGACATGGCTATTTCTTAAAATCGACATGCGACATGGGGACCCCCCCCCCCCATCTACCCCCCCTATATTAGAGTTCCTAACTCTGATATCATAGTTTATTACTCCGATATCAACATTTTAAACTCCGATATCGAAATTCTAAACTCTAATATCAAAGTTTAACACTCTGATATCATAGTTTAAAGTCTGATATCAAAGTTTTAAACTCTGATATCAGAATTTATTACTCTGATATAAGAGTTTAACACTTTGATATAGCAGGTGAACAAATGGCTTGCCACACACGTCAGGGCTGACATCGATGCTGGACATCGTTGTATGTTATATAAATACAGAATCAGGCACTACTTTCCGATATAGACAGAAGCTCAGAAGGCATCCAGATAAATGAGCACTTGGAGGAACCTAATGGTACAATGTCTGGTTTAGAACTGAGTATTAATGGAGTATGAGTAGACGCACACGGATCTAGAACTGTGTGTGACGACGACACATACCATGTGGCTCCAGTCAAAAGCGACCTGGCGACCTCGGCTGTTTTGGAGGCGTCTTCCGACCTAAGGCAATAATATAAGTGACCTGGCGACTTTTGGAAAAAAAATACAATAGATTAAAGGGTCCAATAAAGCGACTTTGTGACCTGGACCCCTTAATTTCAGCGACTTTCCGACCTCAGTGGGGAACCCCTCTGCACCCCCTACCATGGACGACTCGATATGTACATGCAGGAGACGTGAGATGCCACACAAGGCACCCCAGGATATCACACCCCCTGACTGTTCTGTGTCTCACACTGACCAGCAGGCACCTGACGATGTGCCTGTTAGCTTCACCCTGCGGACAGACCAGGTGCCTGGAGGAGGCGGCGTCCAGGGTGGCTGGTTGTGGTGGGTGGAGGCCGCACAGGAGGCCCTCTCCTCCTGCCTCCTCCAGCATGCCACCCTCATCAGGCACACCCTGGTGTTAGCCCTTGTAGTGGTATACTGTGTGTATTTAGGGTTTGTGTTCACCAGGACGAGTGGGGGCTGGGGGGGACTCATTGCTGTCACTGTTATTGTATTGGTGTTGTTTGTATGTGAACAGTTTAGTGTTAGGTATGGGAGGAGGGTACGCACGCTAGTGACTCCTCTCTGCAAAACGGTCGGCAAGGTGTGGAACGTAGGGAAATGGTGAGTGCATGTTTTCTTATGATTTTATTTTTTTATTTTTTAAATATAACATTTACTATTTTTCTTTCGCCCTTAAAATGACCAGAAAAGTGTAAATATATAAATATTTCTTCAAGATTTCATGAACAAAAAGTAGGGTTGGCCCTGTTCTGATGGGGTCAGTCGGGTGACCTGAAACCCCCTGAAACCTTGGAAATTTGAGCGATTAATTGAAATTTGATACATTAAGATTTTAAATCTTGAGATGATTTAGCATTGAGTTAAATGGATGATTTGTCTCTGATACTAGCTGTTTCTGTACAGAGACAGGGAGAGCCTGCATTATCTCCCTCTCTCAGTGCCAACCACCAAGACTCTAATTATTATGTAACTAACACCTCTCATTTCCATCTCTCCTAACAACCCAACTAATTGCTAATGTAGGCCAGATGGCCATAACCTTTTTATTCAAAATTCAAAATTAATCACTCTCTCAATATGCCATCAACATCAGGCATGTGTCACACCACCAGACACACCCTTTAGACCCTTTATTAAATGTGTGGTGGTTCGTAGTTAACTCTAGGTTAAAGAACAACGATCACGGCAGTTTCCAGGTGCGAGAATATATCTGTCTTTATTCACAAGAATAACAACTCTAGTTCCTTTACTAGGGAACGATCAGTGTAGAATTAATACACACAGGTAGATCAGGTTTCTCTATAAATAGAGGAAACGGTCAGTATACAACTCTTAGCATACAACTCTGTCCGCACGGTTGGACATGTGAAGTCTCTCGTCAGTCGGGCCTGCACTGACTGCCGTTCCAGGTAAACACATGGGTCTTATATAACACCGGCTCTTAGATCACGTGGCCAGGTGGGTGGGTCGGCCGCCCACCTGAGAGCGGCACACGGTCACCTGAAGAGGACCTGCGCCCTCTCCCGGGAACTGTGTGCACTAGCTCCAGGTGGAGAAGCCGAGTAAACAGACGTTACCCGGAAATACCGTGTATGAGATTAATATGTAATATCATGCCCCTACACTACCCCCCCTAGACAAAACTAGGTGGTAACGAACATATATACTGTTTTCCTAGTACATAGAAAACCTTTTAGAACAACGACTTTACAGTTATTGTCTATACAGTAACTAGGGGCGTAACATATTAACACGACATACTACACAAGCGAGATCATCAAACTCAATATAAATATGGCATTACACTGTAATAGCAACCATAATAGATGATTTAGGTATGTTTTATGACAAGTGAATATAATATCATACATACAATCGAACGGCTTGACACATTTCGATATGACTTCCTTATGAAGTTTCCTTCCTCGGTTATTTAAAAAAATGCGCGTGGGGTGTGTATATATTTAAGTTGAACAGAAAAGTTATTAAAAACCAGTCCTGATAAGGACTCACAACCACCAGCGTCTTACATTGATTTGTGATTTAATGAAAACATTCACACAATGGATAACAGTAACCACAGCCTTTGTTTTAAGCCGGGTAATCCGATTATATAACCGGAGTATTAATATCTCTCGCAACATACAACAGAGTCAACACACACGACAATACCTGGCGGTATATTTAGTATATACACATAGTCTTAACGACTTCATATAAACATTACGGGTAGCCACGTTTCACGGTTATCAGATCATACAATCTTCATATATAGCATATTATGAAACCCGATTCATAAGGTAAATATGAGAATACCTTATTGGAACACCTGAGGTGATATGTATCACATAATAATGATATATTTTATATATTAAAACGTTTTAATGAGTAACCTGGCAGTGTACCCGGAAACCCTTACAATTAAATATAGCTTACTGGTGATCTAGTTGTGGTCAAGGTGCTCTCCGCTTCTAATAGACGAATGAGTGAGGTGCTCTCCTCTTCTTAATACTGTTTCTTGGATAAATATCACCCGAAGGTAAGTTCATATGTATACAGCTCGATAAGTATCCCGTCTTCGCTCCAGTAAAGTTCATGACATATATAACTATAATCCGGCTGGAAACCACGAGTACTGTCCGTTTAACACGTAATCCTAGCTCCAGGAATGTTCATGAAATATATAAGTAGATCTGGAACCACGAGCATTGTCTGTTTGACACGTAATCCTTTGGACGGGAACAGTTTATAACTCAGCATAATAGTATCAGGAACACATCATGGTAACGTATCCCAAAAGTTAGTTTCAGGGACGTTAGTTTGGTAGCTTCCCGGTGGAGTCCTGATTCCCCATCGGTAGGCTATAGTTGAGAGTTGAGTAGTTAGGTAAGTCCAGAGCTTCCACGGAAGGTTCCCCCCGCGTTGATCCATATGCATCTAAAAAGATGCCCCTCCCCTCAAAAGGGATACCCCGTCATAAACAATTTATGACGTCAGATTAAATGAAACAACAATTAATCTATCCGGAAACTATTATAGTTCCCTCCTCTATTCCTAAAAGAATTAGAAATAGACTCAGAACCTTCTATTAGTCTTTTTAACCTAAAGGTTCATCTCTTGCCCTCATTAAAGCAAGCGCGTGCTCAGTTGTGCCATCCCAGGTATCGATAGTCACGCCGAACACCCCGTAAAATTTTACATTCATGTCCTGTAACCGTTTGGTTAACTTCTCGTTCTCTTGCTGAACGAACCCTGCGGCGGCCTCAGCAGTCTTTTGGCCTGAAGCAGCTTCCCTTGACTTTTTAGCCAAGTAGTCAGCATTGCCGACAGCGACCAATGCTTTCTCCTCCCGGTGGGCAATCTTTAGGCCATGCGTGAACAGGCCTAACATCTTGGTGTTATACTCCACCGCCAGCTCGCGTTGGGACTCCTGGAATTCCGTTACAATTCTCTGTCCCACTTCGCAGCTCGCTTTCTCTTCCCGAGAGAAGTAGTTGACTATCGGGACGTATTTTAACTTTACGCCACCGGTAGTTTCCGTGCGGGAGGTGCCCGCGACTGGCTGGATGACAACCGGCTCCTGGGCTGCAGGAATCACGGGTTTAACATCCGCTTGCGGCGCTTTCGCAACCGCTGCAGCCTTCGGGACAGTTATGCCCCGAGGCGTTACCACTGATATTAGTGATTTTGGTTCAGCTTTCACGGTCAAGCCCTGCATATCCCGAGTTGGGGTAGTGGGTGACCGGACGTCCCTGGGGGTTAGCTTTGCAGTTGTCCCCAGATGGTACGTCAAAGGCAGGGAAGCCTTTGTTCTGGTAGCCGGTTCTTTAGGCCGGGCACCTCCACAGTCAGGTTGACTGTTGGCACTGTCTGAACTGCTCAGACGTCTAGAACGGTAATCCATGTTAGTCGCCGCCGTCGCTTGACCACCGGAATCACGTTTCCGATCTTTCCGGTCTGTAAACAGCGGGTCTGGATACTCGCGATAATAGTCGCGACCTTCCGGGGCATGATAAATCCCATAGTAGGAATTATCGAGTTCCTCCAAATTGGATCCGGCATGTCTCCGTTTTGGTCCAGGTGAGACCGCAGGAGATCGAGAGCGGTCGCGGGCGGACCGGCTCTTCCCCCGGGAACTACCCCGGGTTTCCGGTTGACGGAAACTACCGCCACCTCTGCGGGAAGTACGGGTAGTGCATAACACCGTATATTCCTCGTCATTCATGGCGAACTTATGTCGTCCGTCCACTCTGGCAATCCTGGCTTTGAACTTCCCATCTGCGACCTCGCAGTAGAAGGGAGTTGCCGGCCGGATCTTAGCCTTCTGTTCCTCCGTGAGTGACTTGTACTGGTCACATACGGCATCATGTAGCGCATTCACACGATTGCGAGCTACACTGATTCCCATATTATGGCAATCCTTCATGTGGCGCATGAGCTCACCTCTCCGGGGTTCTAAACACCCGTTACACAGCTGGGACTCCCTACCTACTGTGATATCACAGTGGTACACCACACAGTGGTGCATGTGATTTTCACAGAGGTGTCGCAGAAACCGTTGCTTTGTTACAAACACGGTTCTGTCTGTGCCAATCGTGTTTACACACGTAGCGAATGGGCACCAGTTTCTTTCCCGTTGGCTATACCAGCGGTTAATCGCAAAAAGAAGTTTTTCTTTCTGCTCCTTACTATAGTAAGTATCCGGCAGGATCCTGAGTTGATCTAGCCACTGCTGATAAAAAGCAGACGGAGGACGGTCCCGGGGGGTATTCCGGATCCAATCCTCATCGTCACTCTGACCTTTACAGTTGATCGCAAGTGGACATCCGAAATTGGTAGGACCAATCGGACACTGTTCCCATGAATTGGGAATAAACACGCGGAACTTATTGTTCGCGTTCTGCCAGATCCGCCTCATCACGTCATTAGGCGGGATGGGGTCCTCTGGGGCATTTCCTGGTTCCTCAGCGTTAGCCGGAACCTCTCCCTCTTCCGGATCCGAATGAGCCGGACTACGGAGAGGGCTGAGACGTGCTGGATTAAATACCAGCGCAGCCGCCACGGCGGCCGCTGCTCCCGCGGCGGCGGTCATATCTGCCACAAGGGCCGGGGTGGTGGTGGTGGTGTTGGTGTTGGAGGGCGCCGGAGTATTGGCTTCGTTTATGTCCATAGCCTCATCCGTTACCTCCTCAGCCCGGGGAATAACGGGCTGTCCTCCGGAAGGTTGTTCCGGTAATCCTTCTGCTAATACAGAGTCCGGCAAGTTAGCTAATCTTGCCTTCTCGTTCCGGCGAGCCTGACGTCCTCTCTCCTGGACAAACTCGTCCGACTGGTTACTGTCGGCCGAGCTTGACCGGTTTGAGGCCCCCCTCTCACCTTTACTGCCGCGCCCCCTAGGTGTGGCTTTCAGCGCTTTTATTCGCGCCTTCTCCTCTGCACTGGAAGATCGGGTTCGTACTGTACGAACCGCCTCGTCAATCAAACAAGATATGGCAATATCTCGTTTGACATTGTGAGAATCCATGTAGTCTTCAATAGTGGCTACATCCAGGACATACGAAACTACCCCCTGCGTATTAGCGGCAGCAATCTCGTACTCCTTCCGGGTTTTCGGTTCTCGGAGTTTCCCGATTCGCGCCCGGTATCTGTTGACCCCAGTCAACAACATCCCGGCAACTCCACAATTCGGGTCCAGAGACAGAATTGGGAGTGCGGGCATTAACCGCTTTATGTCTGCGATATGCAAATCGAAGACAGCTCGTCGTAAGCAGTAGCATACGCGTAGTCCTTTCTGGAGTGCCTCCCAGTACACAAACCAGTCCGGGGGCATCTCCTCCTGCTCCTCCACTAACAGGAAGAGCAATATCGCCTGGCTCGTGAGCGGGTCTATCCGGCGGGGAGCTCCCTCCGCCGTGAGTCTTAGCACGTCCTCGTGCAGTTCTACTTCACGTCCATCGTAATTGGACATGAAGCCTCCTAGTGTTGGTACTGCCGGGCGGGGTTTTTCAACGTCCGCCGGCGGTTCTCCATGGTACAATAGACCCGGATCCTGATACTCAGCTTCACCGGTATCAGCGCGACCGTCAGCAGGGCTGATGGCCTCAATGTCTAGACCTTCCAAGTAATTGGCGGCGACATTAGCAGGGCGAAGCGGTGACTGAGAGTCAGCGTCGACGTCCATTATCTCCCCTTGTCCCAGGAAATCCAGAGATTCCTGGTCCACGAGGTCAGGTTGATTAACAACCTCATTTCCTCCGCTAGCGGAGTCGCCCTCTTGAAGAGGGTCCACCTGTTGGTGGTCTGTCTCGGAGGACATGTTTTTTTGTGTCACACTCAAGAAAAGTGTTTGTTGATGGATTTATAGGGGATCCACCTCCCCACAGCGACAATGGTCGTGTCCGAGCTCTCACGTCTGCTCTGGACCGCCTCTCAACCCCAACTGGCGATTCCCGCCGCTCCGCGGGCCTTATATAAGGCGCGCCACCGCGCATGCGCAACCCCGCGCGTCCCGTGACCCAGTTCCTTGGAACCAGGTCACCGCGCGTTCAATTGTAAACAGGTACCCTTATTCCACGTGTTAATCCTTACGCTCTGTCAACTCGTCGAGAGTATCAATGAAATATATATGAATGGCATAATAAAGCACATTCACCGGATTATCCGTCCATCACCCATGGGATCCTTGACAGGGGGACTATCACGATCATTCCGACCGTACTTACTTCCACACATAACTGATTACAACATTTAAATATTTAACAAGATTACAGGACACCACACTCGTTGTGTACCGGCTTAGGTTATACCGTCCCTGGCTAGTAACCGGGGACTGCGTCTTATGTTTTTAGGCATAACATTAGACCTGGTTCGAGGACACGCTTTTTCCAGAGTGGATTTAGCCTTAACCACACTCTTCCGGGTCCTTTTCCCTTCAGCCAGCGAGACTTTATTAGCCGCCTTCTTCCCGGATCTTTTTGGGATGACGGGCTTCTGCACCATTAGTTTCCGGGAAACCTCCTTCCGCGGCCTCCCGCGTTTCCGGGGAGGTTCCTTCACTAATTTCCGCTGTTCACTTTCCTCTATCAAAGTATCAACTTCCAACTCATACGAGTCCAGGGACAAATCTCTCCCCTTCCACTCTCTTAGTCGAGCTACATTAGATTTATACATCTTTCCTTGTAATGAACGTATCACTACAGTACTGTCACTTACTATGCGGGTAACCACAAAGGGGCCGTCCCAATTACTAGCAAGTTTCAGAGTCGATAACGGCTCATGTAATCTTACTACCTGATCACCAACTTTGAATCGTCGCGGTTTAAGGCCTAGATCATAGCCGGTCTTCTGCCAGGTAGCATTCTTCTGCAGTTCAGTTCTCACCAATTCATAAGCATATTTGAATTGATCTCTTAATGACTCCACAAACATCACATGGCAGGGGGTTTCCGGGTTCATTCCAACCACCCCGAATACCAGATCCGCGGGCATTATCAAATCTTCCCCGAAAACTAATAGATTCGGGGAACAGGAAGTACTAGAATGGACAGTGCTATTATATGCATGGCATACATAATCACACTGCTCATCCCAGTCATCCATTCTATCATTCACCAGGGATTTCAACACCTGAATCAACGTACGATTGAATCTCTCAACCATTCCATCACTTTGTGGCCGATAGGGATTTGTTCTCGTCTTACAAATCGCCAGTCGGTGACACATTTCCTGCCAAAGATCAGATTCAAATTCCCGACCTTGGTCACTATGCATCATTAGGGGAACCCCAAGATGCAATACCCAACCTTTAACAAAAGCTTTTGCACAGGTTGCTGCTTTGTGATCCGCTAATGGAAACACTCTCGTATACTTAGTATAATAGTCAGTGACGACCATCATACAAGTATTACCCTCAGGGGTAGTTTTAAACCCACTGATAATATCTATGGCGACTCGCGCAAATCTTACACCAAACAACTCCTGGGACAAAGGCATTTTACCCATCCCAGGCCCAGGTTTGTTTTTACAACAATCCGGGCAAGTAGCAATCCATCTTAATAGATCACTACTCATCCCTGGCCAGTAATATCTCCTTTTCAGACGTTCCAGGGAACGCTTTTTCCCGAAATGTCCACTGGTCAGGTGTCCATGGCAATAATACATAACATCCCTCCTCATACCGGAAGGTATTACCACTTGCTGGACTCTCCTACCGGATGAATTAATCTTCCACCGGTAGATGATTCCGCTCTGGACCTCTAGCTCTGCCCATTGAGCTATTAGTCGTCTCATTTCCCGATTCTCCAGGGAAATCTCAGGCCGCGGGGGCCGTATCTTCCTAGGTAACAATACCAACAACCGGCTAAGGTTAGGATCCTTTTCCTGGAATTTCCGGATGGTTCCCATGGACCACTCCAGAACCCCAGTTCCCTTGATCTCAAAGGGAATCCTTGCTCCGGCTATGACAGCTTCATGCTGACCACAGTCATCACAGTTGGTGTTTTCGCACTTCTTGATAGGACGTCGGGAAAGTGCATCAGCATTTACATGCTTTACCCCAGCTCTATGCTGGATCTGACTTTGCTCCAAACCGAACTCGGAAAGGTGTGCTAGCCAACGTCCAATCATTCCTTCCGCATCTTTGAAATTCAATAACCATCTCAAAGAGGAATGATCTGTTCTTAGCGTAAAATCGGACCCCCAAAGGAAATGTTTGAACTTCTTAGTATAAACTATCACAGCCAACAATTCCCTTTTAGTGGTACAGTAATTACGCTGTGTCTTACTCATAGTATTACTAGCAAAGGCAATGGGAACCTCCACTCCGTCTTGGACTTGACTGAGGGCGGCCCCAATACTCTCATTACTAGCATCTGTATCCAATACAAAATGACCATCCGGGGTGGGATACTTTAACACCGGGGTCTCTACAAACAACTTTTTTATTGCTAAGAAAGCTGTGTCCTGTTCCCTCCCCCATGGGAACTCCTCCTTCCTATTTCCGGGTGTCCAGTGTGACAAACACTGGATCGGATAGGCTACCCGGGAATACCCCGGCAGGAAATCCCTATAGTATGAGCAGAATCCTAGAAAGGATCGCACATCTTTAGGACCCCTGGGGACTTCCCATTCAGTCACACTCCTGATCTTTTCCGGATCCGCCTTAACCCCCTCGGTGGAAATAATCCGCCCTAGGTAGTTAATATCCTTCTTAAACAGATTGCATTTCTTTGGTTTCAATTTGAGACCGTTAGACATGATTCGGTTTAAGACTTCTTCCAAATTACTTAAACAATCCGCAAAGGTCTTTCCAAACACTATTACGTCATCCAAGTAAACTAGACATTTCCGCCATAATAAATCACTTAACAGCGTCTCCATCATGGCTTCAAAGGTGGCCGGCGCGTTACATAACCCGAACGGCATTACCTTATATTCGAACAACCCAATATGGCTGGAAAACGCGGTTTTCTCCATATCTTCAGGCTTCATGCCTACTTGCCAATACCCGGACTGTAAATCCAGGGTACAAAACCATTCATTCCCTCCCAGGGAATCAATCATCTCATCTATCCTAGGAAGAGGATAGGAGTTCTTTTTAGTCAACCCATTCAGTTTCCGGTAATCAATACAGAACCGTATGCTACCATCCTTCTTGGTTACCATACACACAGGGGAGGACCAAGGGCTCATGCTGGGAACAATAACATTATCCTTCAGCATTTTCGCTATCTCTTCCTCAGCTACAATCTTCTTTTTGAGGGGTAATCTCCTATAAGGAATCTTAAAAGCGGGGTTATCCCCGGTTTTAATTTCATGCAATACCTTATTGGTTCTCCCCAGGGGTTCCCCTGGGGCCGCAAAAGCTTGCCTGCATCTCTTCAGCATAGCTTTTAGGGCTTCCTGATCATTCTCATCCGTTATGGACGATCCTGTTAACAACTTAGTTAACTCTTCATGCAATTCCTCTTCCCCTCCTTCTTCTAACCTCAGGTCTTGGTGGCTACCGGTGACTGCCTCCGCAAGTATCACTTTCCCAACTTCAGTGCCTTTCTCAAGATATACTGTGGAGTTTCCGGGGTTGGAAATGGGTGTCACTGTCCATCTGGAATTCCCTACTAGGGTATCCGCAGATTCCAATCCCTTCCGGGATAATACAGCCATATCCGGCTCGATTACCGCTAATCCTTTCTGGATTAGCCTCCCTGAACTGACTAACACGTCACAGGTCATTCCCGGGGGAATCTTCACAGTCTGTGCCACACTAGCGACACTACTTATCACTCTCAACTTACAGAGTATGGTCATATCATACGGGTATTCAATTTTCAACTTCCCACTTTTCGGATTCAAAGTCGCACCGAAAAGCGCCGCAAAATCCAAACCAAGAATACCATCATCTTCAATCTCAGCTATGGTCGGGGCCCAAACAAATTCTTTCCCGGCCACAGAGATTATCAGAAAAGTCCGTCCAAATGTCCTCATTCTGGTACCATCGGCCGTACATGCGTTTACCCTCATTGTGAGGTTCTCACACATATTCGGCAATAAGCTGATGAATCTCTTAGAGACCATGGAGTGGCTAGCTCCAGTATCCATAAGAAACTCCCCAGTCTTTCCTTGTACAGAACAGGAAACGTACCACCTCTTCCCATCAGTTACTGAGGGATTCCTAGTAAACCGGTGAAGGTCACTATCAGTGCCCAGGTCGAATCCACATCCTTTCAGGTGTTCCAGACAAGGATGACCCGGGGGAAGCCTGGTTCCTCCAACCTTAACCAACTCTTTAGTTATTGACTCCTCTAAACTGGCACTAGGTTTCCCATACGCGCACCCCTGGGCGCCTGTTGTACCAGTCTCCCCAGCCTCATGGTTTCCGGGATGTACGGTCCCATCTCCCTTCTTGCTGGACGCATTCACTGCTAATGAATCTTCACCGCCAACGTCGGTGATAATCTGACATATTTCCTCAGGGGTTACCGTCCTGCCATCCCCGGTAACCCCCTCTAATTTCCCGAAACCTCACTTCTTAAAACAGGTTTCTCGGCTTTGCATTCAGATGCAAAGTGCCCTTTGACTTGACATCTGTAACACTGGACGGTGTTACGATCGACCCTAGGGCGGCGCCTGGTTTGATTATCAAACACCTCGTTCATGCGTTTAATCATGGACTCCATTAAGGTATTTAATGAGTTTCCTGACGCATTTGTTTTATCCGGAGTGGTCGTCTCCGGGGTCTGGGTTTTCTGACTGGGTTCAGTCTGAGGCTCCCGAATGTCGGGTTTCCGGGGGGTTTCCGAATAACCTTTGTTACTAGGAAGTTTCCCGGAAGCTGGGGTTGAGTTAGATTTCTGTCGACCCTTGAATTTAAGGGCGTCTACTCTCTCCTCCCCTTCAGATTCTTCCGCGGAAGAATCGTCTCCATCTAAGGAATGTTCAATTCCAGAGACGCGCTGCCCCCTATTAGCGGGTATCATACCAGCCAACAGTATCTTCTTCTTGTCATGTTGATCAATCGCCATGAACAAATCTGCTAGGGAAGACCCAGCTTCCCAAGCTCTACCACAAACTTTAGCATGTTCGGGATCACTTAATCCACTAATAAATCTTACAAATAGGGATTCTATGTAATATTCAGCATCCCTACTCCATTCTGGCCTAGCCTGCCGCAATAATCGCTGCAATTCCAGCCCAAAAATCTTAGCAGATTCCTTTGGTTTCTGCGTTCTTCTCTGAAACAGAGTCCAGTGATCTACTGTCACCATTTTCCCAAAGGTATAACAAGCTAATACTTCCAGCTGGTCGTATGTAGCTTCCGGCCCGTAAGTGTCCCTCCATTCTTCAACCACTATCTTACCCGGCCCGTCACTCAACCATATCACAAAAGCTCCCAAGGATTCCTCCTTGTTCCAGCAATTGTACTTACAATCATCTAGAAGTGATTGATATTCTTCCTTCCAGGGTCGTAAACCCCTGTAAGGCTTAGTCACACGTGCAGTTCTTTTAGCGGCATAATTAGAATGCACTAATTGACCCGACATGCGTCTACTCCAAGCTAGTAGGTCTGTACCGTCTTGACCTCGGCTAGAGCAATCTAGTCCCAAATTACCTATGGCGGGGTCTCGATTATGTAATCGGTGCTCCGCCGGGGTCATTGTGACCCGCCGGTTCAAAGGAACCTTTCTCTTGGGTACATCGTCAGATGATTTATCTGATTCAGATTCTGAACCCTCATCAAAGCGTGGGCCTTGATAGCCTGACAGTCCCTCAGTGTTTTTATGCACCGGGTTTGACCTTCCCTTTGTTCCCGGTTGGGTCCCCTTATTCATCCTATCCCTCGGCCTAATCTCAGGATCTTTATTGATTCCCGAGTGTGTTTCCGTGGCCGGAGAGGGGTACGAATAAGTTGCATCTGGGCAATACCTATAATTACCCTTGCTATCATAACCTCCCGGATTCCCATATAGAGCCGGGTCATCTCCCGCAAAGGGGTTCAATGAGCCATAACTATGGTTCACCACTTCATCTCGAAATTTATTTTTATAATGTCGGGACACTTCCTCCTCTGGAGACATTTCCCTGTTAACCGGACCATTACTGGCATGATTAACTGGTTCCCATCCAAGAGAGCGCCCGGTAACATTCACTCTCCTTGAATCTTTCTCTCTGTTTTTATACACAGAGTCTTCCACATTCCTCAATCCATTATCATTAATAAATGGATCGAATTGAGGTAATGCTTCCCCCTTACTAGTAGTAGGAGTACTGTCCGGAACAGTTTCCGGCCTGACAGCTGGAACCTGTTCCTTCCCCTGTTTTTCCAATGCCTTTGATAATTCACCCCGTAGGAGCGTTTTTCTGGCTTCCAGGGAACAGACAGCTTCTACCTCAGCTTTCCGTTTCCTTTCTAACTCTTCCGTTTCCTCCAGGATTTGCATCCTGGTGGATTCGTTATCTTTGACCAGCTGGTCTCTGCCCTTCTCAAGCTCTTCTGTCCCCTTCTTCAGGGCATACCATTCTCTAGAGTATTTTTTCAACTCCCTCTCATACCTCTCCTTAAGAGATTCTGAATGGTCATTCTCCTTCTGGTTCTCAGCAACCTTTGCCTGAATCTTTTGGTATTCATGCGATTCCTGAGCAACCTTCTTTTTCATATACCGGTTGTCCTCTATCAACCGTTCTCTCTCTTCTATCAGAGTTCCTTTTACCCTCTGATTCTCAGAGAGGATCTCGTCCCTTTCTTTTACCAGGGAAGTCAATTCCTCAGTCAATGCAGCATACTGATCTTCCATTGACTGCTTGTCCAATCGGACATTCTCCCAATAGAGGTCATCCTCTTCCCGAGCCAAACGCTCGTCATATTCCCTCTGGAATCTCTCATCCCCTACATAGGGTTCCACCCAGGAAAGATCCTGCAATTTCCTCTTCTTCTGCTCTGGCTTCAAGCCCTCCCCAGGGTCCATCCCTGGCACCTCCAGGCGAGTTGATTCCAACTCCCCTTCACTCAGCTCTGGGCCAGAGCCGCCCAGGCTACCACCGGTAGCCATTGTCCGTCCACTAAAGGACTGCCTGTCCACTCAAGGACTTCCTGTTCAGTATAACCCGAACATATTCTCGAACAACTAGCTTGTTCTGCTACCTTCACTGCTACTGGTCACGGCACCAGTGTGGTGGTTCGTAGTTAACTCTAGGTTAAAGAACAACGATCACGGCAGTTTCCAGGTGCGAGAATATATCTGTCTTTATTCACAAGAATAACAACTCTAGTTCCTTTACTAGGGAACGATCAGTGTAGAATTAATACACACAGGTAGATCAGGTTTCTCTATAAATAGAGGAAACGGTCAGTATACAACTCTTAGCATACAACTCTGTCCGCACGGTTGGACATGTGAAGTCTCTCGTCAGTCGGGCCTGCACTGACTGCCGTTCCAGGTAAACACATGGGTCTTATATAACACCGGCTCTTAGATCACGTGGCCAGGTGGGTGGGTCGGCCGCCCACCTGAGAGCGGCACACGGTCACCTGAAGAGGACCTGCGCCCTCTCCCGGGAACTGTGTGCACTAGCTCCAGGTGGAGAAGCCGAGTAAACAGACGTTACCCGGAAATACCGTGTATGAGATTAATATGTAATATCATGCCCCTACAAATGTAACATAACTCGTCCATAAGGACAAATTTGTAAAATTATACTTATATATTGTATGTTCATGACAAACACCACGAGCTCGATTATTAGCAAGACATACCCTAGGCTACTGTAATACTCCACGATAAGGGAGTGATCATTTTTTAACAACAAGGGTGAGGGTGGTGGGTTTCCGTGCAGAGCATGCAGAATTTTTTACACCCCCCCCCCCTGGTCAAGGGGTCAACATTTTTTACCCCCCTCCCCCTTAGGGTCGGAAATCGGCTCGTGCACGGGCGCTTTGAAACATAGTAACGCTCTAGCTTTTTGGCTCAAAACATGTTAAATTTTTTTGACCCCCCCCTCAAGAGGGGTCCAAATTTTGTTGCCCCCCCCCCTTCAAAGGGTCCAAATTGTTTTGCCCCCCCCCCAAACCCACCACCCCCCCCCCCACCTGTTGTTAAAAAATGATCACTCCCTAAATAAAAGAAATTTCAACTTCAACTTGAAGGGTGCTGCTCCCGTGTGGGCTGGCGGCCCTAGGGGTGTACTTGTCTACTGCCGTCATCAAGGCCCCCACCCAGGGGCTGGCACTGGTAGGGTACTGCGTGTTCACCTGCCTCACCCTCCTCACCTCCACCAACGTCACTCAGGTAAGTGGTATACACAGGGGGTGGTACACACTGGGGGTGGTACACACAGGGGGTGGTACACACTGGGGGTGGTACACACAGGGGGTGGTACACACAGGGGGGGTACACACTGGGGGTGGTACACACAGGGGGTGGTACACACTGGGGGTGGTACACACAGGGGTGGTACACACTGGGGGTGGTACACACTGGGGGTGGTACACACTGGGGGCGGTACACACAGGGGGTGGTACACACAGGGGTGGTACACACTGGGGGTGGTACACACAGGGGGTGGTACATGCTGGGGGTGGTACACACTGGGGGTGGTACACACTGGGGGTGGTACACACAGGGGGTGGTACACACTGGGGTGGTACACACTGGGGTGGTACACACAGGGGGGGTACACACTGGGGGTGGTACACACTGGGGGTGGTACACACTGGGGTGGTACACACTGGGGGTGGTACACACAGGGGTGGTACACACTGGGGTGGTACACACTGGGGGTGGTACACACAGGGGGGGTACACACTGGGGGTGGTACACACAGGGGGGGTACACACAGGGGTGGTACACACTGGGGGTGGTACACACAGGGGGGGGTACACACTGGGGGTGGTACACACAGGGGGGGTACACACTGGGGTGGTACACACAGGGGGTGGTACACACAGGGGGTGGTACATGCTGGGGGTGGTACATACTGGGGGTAGTACACACTGGGGGTGGTACACACAGGGGGTGGTACACACTGGGGGTGGTACACACAGGGGGGGTACACACTGGGGTGGTACACACAGGGGGTGGTACACACTGGGGGTGGTACACACTGGGGGTAGTACACACTGGGGTGGTACACACTGGGGCTGGTACACACAGGGGGTGGTACACACAGGGGGTGGTACACACAGGGGTGGTACACACTGGGGTGGTACACACTGGGGGTGGTACACACTGGGGGTGGTACACACTGGGGGTGGTACACACTGGGGGGGGGGGGGGGGGTGGTACACACAGGGGGTGGTACACATAGGGGGTGGTACACACTGGGGGTGGTACACACTGGGGGTGGTACACACAGGGGGTGGTACACACAGGGAGGGGGAGGGTACTGTGTGTTCACCTGCCTCACCCTCCTCACCTCCACCCACGTCACTCAGGTAAGTCGGAGGCAATAGAGATATTTAGCGCTTTTGCATTTAAAAATGAGTCAGACCTCCTTTGACCTCATATTCCCATAATAAGCAAATCTCAGCCACCAAATCACAAAAAGAAATCTGGAGATAAACTGCATATAGAAAAAAAGTTGCTGAAAGAGGCTCCCCTCCAATTTTGGGCTCTATGCATGACTGCTTCGGTGATCTGATCACCACTGATAGTCTAAGATTTTTAGCTCAGAATAAGACCTAAGGTTAAACAAAATCGGAACAAGCCAATTTTTGGACAGAAGATGCCCTGAAGGGTACTGAACCACATAGGGGCCTACTAAAAGTCCTCGGACATCCTCCTTGTGCTCGCTCAGGAATTCAAGATGGCGTCCAGGATGGGCAATATGAACTATTTTCCTAATTCTTTTCTATTTTGACTTTCAATAGGCCAATTTGAAGTTTACCTAGCCCCCCTACAACAATTTCAAGCTTTTCAATGGTCTTATCCTTCTGTTGCTAGGGTTGGTGGTTGCCTAGCAACAGGCATTACATATTGGATTTCCCTAGAAACTAGGGCAATTGACAGTCAGAAAGGTATTGTACCCATACTTACTGCATCTAAAGTGACCCCAATGGAACAATAATGATATAACTGATTTGCTATAGTCCATGGTTACCTAGCAACTGCAAATATCCACCATCTAATGGTTACAATCTCATGACACACAGCCTGAAGGGTAAAAATTCTTGTCCCTCGACAGATCGGTTGGCAGGCGTTTTTTTGCTAAAAAGGGCTAAATTTATTACGCCCCCTTCCATCAGGAGGGGCCAGAATCCTTTACGCCCCCACCCCCCAGGAGGGGTGTGACATTTTTACGCCCCCCCCCCCCCCTGTAACTAATAAATGATCACTCCTTTAATTGACAGATCGGTTGGCGGCCGGTGGTGGTGGGGCTGGGGCTGCAGGTTACCCTGGCCGTGCTCCTGCTGCGGGTGGGGGCGGCCTACAGAGCAGCTCACTGGGTCGGGGAGCAGGTCGGGGCCCTCCTCAGACACTCACTGAGGGGTGGCAGCACGGCATTCGGCAACCCCACCGCCTTCCTGCACCCTCTACTCATGGTGGTAAGAAGGGGCATCCCCTAAGGCCAAAGAAAAAGGTTTGTTTCAGGTAACCCGACCGACCCCATCAAAACAGGGCTGACCCTACGTTTTTTAAAGTGAGCCTAGGCAGAGCCTAGCCTGAAGCTTCAGGCTAGGCTCTGCCAAGCACTTTATGCAGTGGTCGAAATTGATGGGGGATTTGCAGCATTCTAATGGCAGTTTCAATGGCCGTTTTCTAGGAAATTCAGTAACATTAGTTTTGAAATAAATGATAGATCATCTCTCATTCTGGAGATCTATCACTCACCTAAAGATGGATTGCAAAGAAATTATGTCTGTCATCATTAGTCACGGCAGATGTCTACACAATGCTGTAAAACCTTTGAGAGGGGACAAAATGGCCGACATTGTGCTTATTTTCACATTCTCCTAGCACATTAAAATACATCAGTACGTTTTCTATTTAACTCGACTAAGCCTCTGCATGGAGAGTGCAATGTTAGTGACGTCATAGCAGTAGTGATGTCACAGTCTTAGCGACGCTGCTATGTCACCAAGCAACGTCGCTACGTTACCTAGCAACGTTACTACGTCACCTAGCAGTGACGTTATGCAGTCCATGTTGTTTCAATTTGTGTTTGTGGTCAGAGTCGGCAGTAGTTTGCTGTCAGAGTCGGCAGTAGTTTGCAGTCAGAGTCGGCAGTAGTTTGCTGTCAGGGTCAGCAGTACTTTGTGGTCAGAGTCGGCAGAAGTTTGCTGTCAGAGTCGGCAGTAGTTTGCTGTCAGAGTTGGCAGTAGTTTGCGGTCAGAGTCGGCAGTAGTTTGCTGTCAGAGTCGGCAGTAGCTTGCTGTCAGAGTCGGCAGTATTTTGCGGTCAGAGTCAGCAGTAGTTTGATGTCAGAGTCGGCAGTAGTTTGCTGTCAGAGTAGGCAGTAGTTTGCTGTCAGAGTCGGCAGTAGTTTGCGGTCAGAGTCGGCAGTAGTTTGCTGTCAGAGTCGGCAGTAGTTTGCTGTCAGAGTGGGCAGTAGTTTGCTGTCAGAGTCGGCAGTAGTTTGCGGTCAGAGTCGGCAGTAGTTTGCGGTCAGAGTCGGCAGTAGTTTGCTGTCAGAGTAGGCAGTAGTTTGCTGTCAGAGTCGGCAGTAGTTTGCGGTCAGAGTCGGCAGTAGTTTGCTGTCAGAGTCAGCAGTAGTTTGCTGTCAGAGTGGGCATAAGTTTGTGGTCAGAGTCGGCATAAGTTCGTGGTCAGAGTGGGCAGTAGTTTGTGGTCAGAGTGGACAGTAGTTTGTTGTCAGAGTGGGCAGTAGTTCGTTGTCAGAGTGGGTAGTAGTTTGTTGTCAGAGTGGGCAGTAGTTTGTTGTCAGAGTGGGCAGTAGTTTGAGGGACTCACTTTTTTTCCAGGGAGGCTTCCAATTTTAATTTATGCAATTTTGAAGAAATTTCCGTATTTTTAGTCAATTTTCGGGTCTTTGGACTGGCCGGCTGGTATTTAAAATTGGAAGCCTCCCTGGAAAAAAAGTGAGTCCCTCAAACTACTGCCCACTCTGACAACAAACTACTGCCCACTCTGACAACAAACTACTACCCACTCTGACAACGAACTACTGCCCACTCTGACAACAAACTACTGTCCACTCTGACCACAAACTACTGCCCACTCTGACCACGAACTTATGCCGACTCTGACCACAAACTTATGCCCACTCTGACAGCAAACTACTGCTGACTCTGACAGCAAACTACTGCCGACTCTGACCGCAAACTACTGCCGACTCTGACAGCAAACTACTGCCTACTCTGACAGCAAACTACTGCCGACTCTGACAGCAAACTACTGCCCACTCTGACAGCAAACTACTGCCGACTCTGACAGCAAACTACTGCCGACTCTGACCGCAAACTACTGCCGACTCTGACAGCAAACTACTGCCTACTCTGACAGCAAACTACTGCCGACTCTGACATCAAACTACTGCTGACTCTGACCGCAAAATACTGCCGACTCTGACAGCAAGCTACTGCCGACTCTGACAGCAAACTACTGCCGACTCTGACAGCAAACTACTGCCTACTCTGACCGCAAACTACTGCCGACTCTGACAGCAAACTACTGCCCACTCTGACAGCAAACTACTGCCGACTCTGACAGCAAACTACTGCCGACTCTGACCGCAAACTACTGCCGACTCTGACAGCAAACTACTGCCTACTCTGACAGCAAACTACTGCCGACTCTGACATCAAACTACTGCTGACTCTGACCGCAAAATACTGCCGACTCTGACAGCAAGCTACTGCCGACTCTGACAGCAAACTACTGCCGACTCTGACCGCAAACTACTGCCAACTCTGACAGCAAACTACTGCCGACTCTGACAGCAAACTTCTGCCGACTCTGACCACAAAGTACTGCTGACCCTGACAGCAAACTACTGCCGACTCTGACTGCAAACTACTGCCGACTCTGACAGCAAACTACTGCCGACTCTGACCACAAACACAAATTGAAACAACATGGACTGCATAACGTCACTGCTAGGTGACGTAGTAACGTTGCTAGGTAACGTAGCGACGTTGCTTGGTGACATAGCAGCGTCGCTAAGACTGTGACATCACTACTGCTATGACGTCACTAACATTGCACTCTCCATGCAGAGGCTTAGTCGAGTTAAATAGAAAACGTACTGATGTATTTTAATGTGCTAGGAGAATGTGAAAATAAGCACAATGTCGGCCATTTTGTCCCCTCTCAAAGGTTTTACAGCATTGTGTAGACATCTGCCGTGACTAATGATGACAGACATAATTTCTTTGCAATCCATCTTTAGGTGAGTGATAGATCTCCAGAATGAGAGATGATCTATCATTTATTTCAAAACTAATGTTACTGAATTTCCTAGAAAACGGCCATTGAAACTGCCATTAGAATGCTGCAAATCCCCCATCAATTTCGACCACTGCATAAAGTGCTTGGCAGAGCCTAGCCTGAAGCCACTTCGTGGCTTCAGGCTAGGCTCTGCCTAGGCTCACTTTTTTTCCAGGGAGGCTTCCAATTTTAATTTATGCAATTTTGAAGAAATTTCCGTATTTTTAGTCAATTTTCGGGTCTTTGGACTGGCCGGCTGGTATTTTCATGTTTAAAAAAAAGGTTTAAAATAAAAAAAATCCGACTTACCGACCCTACATTTTCTGCCCATGTTACCTGAATCAAACCTTTTTTTTTTTTGGCCTAACCTAACGTTCATGTTATTGCGATCTAATATAAGAATTTAAAGTGGCATGGTCCGATTTTTTCATATTTTAAATTCTACTTGTAGATGTGTTCCAAATGCTAGTACAATAGCATATATTTGGAGGATTGGGAACAATATAATGTCATCTGTGGCTAATAGAAGCACATTTAGAGTGTCCAGCATGGCCCAGGTCCAGTATGTTATAGTGTATTTTCAATTGGGGAGAATTATAGTGTGCCCTCCAAACGTCTGGGCATAAAACTAACAATGGACTGAATTCTAAGCTGAATTATGGGGAATAATGTTGAATAAAATAGGTAGGGCATGTAGTATGGCCATATTGAAAATTTTTGTTCATTTTTAACTACATAAATTTATGAGCCCTAATCCTCGGACCATGTCACTTTAATAATCATATCTTACAATTTCTAGACTAGGCCTTATTGGGTAATTGTTAATTTTGAAGAGTTAAATTTGACCTATTGAAATCAACTCGGTGCAATGGCGGATACAGAAGTTGAAAGGAGGAGTGTTCCATTGGAATAATTATCATTTCCCCTACGTTTGAGCAAACCTTTACATTAAAAAAAGGGTGATTTTGCACAAAAACAGTGGAGCGCTCCCTCTCTAAATCCGCCGCTGCGATGTATACTTATGCATGGTAATGGTCGTGCTTCAGTTTGGATAATTATTAACCTCATATATATGCCACACTTTAGACACAGAGAAGAACTAATTCTTGACTATTGCAATTACCTGGCGTTTGACCTTGACAATTCCCATGTATTTGACCTTGACAATTCCCATGTATTTGACCTTGACAATTCTCCAGTGTTTGACCTTGACCCCCTGTTGTAGGTGTGCCCGGTGATCATCTATGTGGGTGCTACCATGGCATTCCTGTCCCACACCGGCCTCACGCCCTACCTGACATCCAAACTCTCATGGCTGGCCAAGGTCACCTTCGGCATCTCACACATCGAGGCCAAGGTCATGGCAGAGGGGCTCTTTTCTGGAATGGTATGTATGTTAGACGTGTAATACTGTTCGGCCTATACGGATGTTTGTGATGTTTGATACTTTGGTGGAATTTGGAATTTAAACCTATAGATCGCATCACAGTGATGATGATCACTAACCTGAATGTATGCATCCCAAGTTCATATTCATGTATGACAAGCTAAACATGTTTTATCCTATCATGTAAACCATCTACAATAAAACCTATCAGAAAGGCCTTATATACTGATGTAGATATCCGCATATATGGTAAATTCACCTGGACTGGGCCACACACTTTTAAATGGGCACTTGATTTTGTGGTACTCTACACAGAGATTAGAAACAGCGTCAAAAGGGAGTCCAGGTTGTTTCCAGAATGACTCCCCTCTCTAGGGGAGTCCAGATCGCCTTAGGTCAGCCAGAGAGTCACCTAGGCTCCCTTAGGCGACCTGGACTCCCCTAAAGAAGGGAGTCGTTCTGGAGGCAACCTGGAATCCCTTTTGACGCTGTTTCTTCATTCTGTGTAAGGCCACACACAAAAAATAAAATGGTTTCTCATCACTCCGCGCATCATAAAAATCGTGATTTGGAGGAAACTTTCTTTTTTTCAAAAAAGATTTTTGATGAAAAACATGTCAAAAAGTCGGTAAATATTGACATATCTGGTATCAAATTAAAGCTTATATTGTCAGTAATGCAGTGAGCTGGGAATAACTTATAATATAGCAGTTTTTGTGGATCAATAAAGTCTTAACTACTAAAATGTGAAAATCGTGTGAGAAACAACCTTTTTCTTGGGCCTAAGCTCTTTCTTTGTAAACCATAGTAACCTTGCCCCCTACAGATGGAGTACGTGATGAGCTGCTCGGGGTATGTGCGGCACCTGACCCCATCCGAGCTGCTCCTCACCCTGGTCATGGCGCACTCCAACCTGCAGGGCTTCATGTACAGCCTCTTCAGCGTCTTCTGGGTCAGTCTCACTCATCAAACACCTCATTTAGTTATCATTGCATTTCACGCTGGTTTAAACCTGGGCCGCAGGGAATAAGTTCAGCATTTTCCATACATAGACTAAAATAACAGCTCCACCAGAGGGCAGCAGCGTTTGGACAGGGGACCATTAGCATTGTCCAGCTACAACATATTCCCCCTATATCTTGTGCCTTAAGAGCCCTCTTGTGAATCAAAACTGAACAATATCCAAAAGGGCTTTTGGCCTCACTTCAACCATGACATTCAAGCTTTAAGTCGTCAAAATTCATTAGATTCGTGAGATGCTCTGTATTCAGAGGCCTCTGCTTACTGCCGTTTAGCGAAGATCCATATTTATCAACCCTTTAAAGCTGCTGAACTGCCTCAGATATATAGATAGTTCAATATCTGCATAGTTGTTAAAGGGTCTACTTGTTGGAGTATACTGGTAGCATCCCAACACCCTTTGTGTCTTTTAGCCATGTTAGATTGTAGGAGATATGTGAGGAAGAATGAAATGCTCCCAGCATTCTATTCAGCACTTGATTACATCAACAAGGTATTAGTTTGTGTTTGTGAGTTGAGAAATAACCAAGCCCCTCCAGAATATAATAGTTGAGATCGGAGTCCTATCTTAGATAACATAATATTAAGACTTTCTTGTCAGAACAAATGCCAGATTATAAGAGGGAAATGATTATACAAACCTCTGAGAATCAAATAACGAAAATGTAGGTTTGAGAGTATGAGGAGGTATAGCAGCTTTAAGCGAAGTTCCATATTATCCTTTTAAGGGCCTCTTGTAACTGGCCAGAGCTGCATTCAAGCTGCATGCGGGCCCTCTGCACTAGGTTCATGCACCCAGTCTTTGCGAAAACATGCAGGACAGTGGCAACGTCCTTCTAAAATGCCACCGGTCCGGCAGATTTACAAGTGTAGCAGGACCGGATGTCCAGTCGCATGTTGGGGTTTTCTGAACTAGAAAAATTCAGTTGTGCTTCTAAAGCTGACACATTTATGTCAATATACTGTCTAAAACTATATATCTATCCTGATTTGACCATAAATGATTACAAATAAATTGTAATTTTAATGGACAAAACTTGTTTATAATTAAAATGCAGAAATCATCAGATATGTGGCTATCCGGTCCTCCAAAAATGTAGCAGGTCCTTCAACATTGAAAATTTGCAGGACCGAATGTCCTGTGTGATGAAAAAGTTTTTGCAAAGACTGTTAATGATGGCATGATATGAAAGACCACTATGTCCTATTGACACCTATAGTATCTGTCCTCCCCCAGGTGGTTCCTGATACGCTGGTGGTGGGAGCGCTGCTGGCGGCCCCGGCAGGGCTGGCCCTCAGTAAGCTGAGTGCCCCTGAGGTGCATGTGTCCCACCTCCAGGGCGGCACAGAGACTGAATGGGGCACTGAGGACAAGTGAGACTTTCACACATGTTATTTATAATTTTAAAAATATCACAAGTTCCGTGATTTTATTTTGCCATAACCCGCAACCACAAAAATATGAAACATCACACAATGGGCGCCCAGATATTTCTCTTTATTCCAAAAATACTTTTATGGTTCTGTGACGTGGCCTTCTGGGTAAAAAAAGTATGTTTGGTTAAAGATATGGATTAATTTGGCATTATTCAAACCCAAATCGATTAAAATCAATAGCAAAAAAGTTGTCATTTTTCTTAAACTTCATGAAAAGAATTTTAAGGTCATTTGCAAACTAGTAAGACTAAATTTAACATAGGGTCCCGCGCATTATTTTGGTGTTTTGGGCCTTTGAAGTAAAAAAAAGTACTGCAATAGTGTGCTAAATAAGATATTTGAAGTATTACATTATGGGTAAAACGCTAAAAATCATGTTATGAAATGGTCTCACTATGTAGCCCAGGATATATTTAAGGATACCTTTAAAGTCCAAATTATATCATCTATTAGTTGATAAATGTGGTTGATAACAAAATATCCGAAATGCAAAAAAAACAACTTTAATTCTTGCACAAAATATAATGTCCGATAAAATTCTCAAATTTAGATGGTTGATGATGGTATATATGACCATACACCTACCAAATATGGCGTCATTCTGACGTATTCAAGGTAGATGCGCGGAAACATGCGCAGTGGTCCCGTTTTCAATGGTATCGACCTACCTTAAGTTTGAATAAGATATTGGCAATTTTGGTATCAAATTAAAGCTTATGCTGTCAGTAATGCAGTTAGCTAGGAAGAACTAACAACTTTTACTGAACAATCAACTCAAAAAAGAATCAAATAAAAAATTCCCTCGTCATATTTTTTACTGCTTGGTGATGAGAAACAATTCTTTTTGAGTGGCCTAATCATAGCTATCTTATCATAGGAAACATAAATTAATGACCACTAAGCATCAGTAGTATAGTATGTATCGGAACGGGACTATAGTTAAGTACTGTTTATTACTCAATCGACATGCAGCCAATCAGAGGCCTCCATTTGGTCACGTGACCCCCTCATTTGCATAATTACGTAATAGGCCACGCCCCTCATTTGCATAATTACGTAATAGGCCACACCCCCTTGATCACCAGCCAATCAGGGGCCACCATTTGGTCACGTGACCCCCACGTGACCTCCTCATTTGCATAATAGACCACGCCCCCTTGATCACGTGACCCCCTCATTTGCATAGTAGACTACGCCCCTTTGATCACCAGCCAATCAGTGGCTTCCATTTGGTCAGGTGACTCCCTCATTTGCATAATCATGGATCACGTGACTCTTTCATTTGCATAATAGGACCACACCCCTTGGTCACGTGACCGGAAGCGCTCTTTATTTAGAAAATAGGCCACACTCCCTTGGTCACGTGACCTGACCCCCTCCCTCATTTGCATAATATAGACAATAGACAGACTACGCCTCCCTTTTGGTCACATGACTTGGACTAGCTAATGGGAGGTTTCTATAAGGGGCGAGGGGAGGAGGGGAGGGGGGGGAGGGGGGCACTTTAAGATGCATGGGGAGGGGAGGGGGGGGGAGGGGGGCACTATTTATGGGGTGGGCGGGCACTTGGGGGGGAGGGGGAGCTTTTAGGGTCTGCTCGGGAGAAAAAAAATAAAAATTATCTGATCTCTAAGGAATCGCTTCCTCTCTACCCCCCTTTAGGGGGGTAGGGAGGAGGCGAGTCGGAGGTGACTGTAGAGGAGTTTTTCGGTGACTTGATGCTTTTCAAACGACTGTGCTGATAGTTGATGAATTTGACTTTTTGACTTGAATATTTCATGCGACTTTGTGACTTGTAAGCGAAAGCGAAAGCGACTTTGCGACCTGTAACCCTTTAAATAAAGAGGTGACTTTGTAACCTCAGGGGGGAGATCCTTCTACACCCCCACGGAGTAGAAAGGATCTCGGTTGATTGACTGTACTTTGACTTGTTGTTGTAAACAAAAAAAAAAAAAAAAATTAAAAAAAAAAAAATCAATGAATAGAACGACCCCCTCATTGCTAACAAAGGAACGCCTTTTGAATTACACAAATGACCCTCTTTTTGTAGGGGTTAGCGGTAACTCGACTTGAATTAGAGTATTAGGGAGAGCAAAACGCGACTACACACCGTCTTAGACTGTCGTCTTACGGACCGGATAACAATAACCCTAGTTACCTCGGTTACTGTTGCTCAAGAGACGGCGATGGATCTGGTCACCTGGATACTGAAAGAAGGTCTACCTATAACCACCACGCTAGTTTGAACGCGGCGGGTATGAGTCATCATGGGGCCCTTGACGGGTGGGTCCTCCCCATGCAGCCGTATGTCGAATTTAAGAAATGTCCATGTCACACGTCACTAAGGGAGAAAACGTTTTTTGAAAATATTTAGAACCCGAATTTGAGCATTCTGGTACATTTTTAAGGACCCAGACACTGCAAAACCGAGTACCATCCAAGAGAAAAAAAAATTTGGCGAAATGTTTAGGCTTGAAATGGCACTTTTCTGATGCACTCTTTGAACATTTTTTTTTTTTTTTTTCCTCATGTCACTATGGTCCATGGCACATGTGGGACTCAAGAAATGCCACATGTCCCATGTCACTTAGATGTCCGTGCCCGTGTCGTCGTATCGAATTTTAAGAAAATGTCCATGTCACCATATCGAATTTAGGGGTCTAGTGACATCAGCATGTCCGGCTATCCTCCACAAATTTAGCTCTAAAATGTTTACTTTTTTTTTTGGGCTGATTTTTCATCATTTTAAAAAAACAATAGGTTGTTTGAAATGTTTGCTGTTGTAAATAGAAACAAAAACAAAACAAAGCGCATGGTAAGATTATGTCACATTTTCAAGTGGCGGGTCCGCGCGAGGCTTATTCAGCCTCTTCGTGGATCCGCGACTCCAATGTGATCATATACTAATCACCGGTGTTTACGGTATTATATACTAAGGTATGAGACGGGTCTTACAGAAAAGGTGTCTAAAGAGCCCTGTGACCTGATTGAAATGACGTCAGCGCCGTCTGCTCGTCAGTGCCCGGCTGTAGCCCGTAGGACATGTTATTCTGCTTTTCTGGATGTTTTGAAATATTTTGATTTAACTGTTAATACCTGATAACAAGCCTCTGAAGCAGATTTTTGGTCGAGCACCTGTTCTCTACTCTTCCATCGATTAGCTGCTTCAGCAAAAAAAAATCGCGCGCGCGGTCTAGTCTATATGACGGAGTCGCTAAAGCTCTGTTTAGAGAGTGGAACTTGACCTTGAGTATAGACTCAGTACTATAGACTCAGTACTAACTGAACGCCCCGCGGGGTCACCCCTCACCACGTGGGAATATGTACAAGCTCTGGTTCTTCACTTTACGGCTTGACTGAAACTGAGACGCGTCCATGATAAACTCTAGCCTTTTTTTTTCCTTTACTAGGATCGAGAGAGAGATTTTAAATGGGGCGGTTATCTAAATAGCGTGGAACTAAAATCAGGCTGCGGCAGATAGTATCTCTGCGCACCTCAAGACTCAACGTAACTTTCACTCTCCAGCAGAAGTTTAGTTGTGACTAATGATGGGCGGCGACCGTCGTGCACCGGCGGACATTGGAGAGTGTTGGAGAGCTGAACCTTACAGACATATAAATCAATCGCTTTGGTGGAAATATCTCGCCATAGATTGGAACCAAATACTTATCTAATGGAATCGTTATCAGTTTTCAGTTTTCTTGCCGTACAAAATTTATTTCCCACTCTTCACGTGGTGATAGCTGAAGGTCGCTCGTCGTAGGTACGTGTGACCGGAACACTTTTTTTGTTTTTGGCGCGGGTTGACATCAGATTTGTACCGTACTGTCGCGATTAAGAGCTCTGAGGGAGGGCTTTTCAATTCGGTGAAGTTCTTACTCAGGAGCTATATACAAGCCAGGCGCTGGCGCTTATTCAAAGTCGCGATTTTAGTGCTTGAGAAAAAACATTTGGAGGCTCTTATACTCCGGCGCTTATAAAAGACCGGCACGCTTTTCAACACTAGTTGCTTTATCGCGACCGTACGGTATGACTTCGGTGTCAAAAGATCCCAAACTCCAAATAAGGAAGTGAAACGACGTCGTCTGTCTACCTCGTGCGCGTCATAGCGTCGTCGAAAATAGTGTGACGTCAGCATCTCTCAGGCGGCTAGGAAGTCAGTTCGACAAAATGGCTCACGGAGTGAACTTCGTGGCCGTTTCTCGATCTATGATCGATGCGGCCGTGGAGAAGGAATTCGTAGCCGTGCAACAGAGAGAGGAGGCGGAGAGACAGAACTTCGTGGCCGTTTCTCGATCTATGATCGATGCGGCCGTGGAGAAGCAGTTCTTTGCCTCGCTACAGAGAGAGGAGAGACAGCGGACTGCTGCTGAAGCAGAGGGTGTGGTGGATGAGCTGATCGAGAACGTCGCTGATCAACTCATCCGCCGGTGCGTGGAGCAGGTCAAGCAGCAAGTCTGCATGGAGGAAGGACTACCGCCCGCCGTGCTGGAGGAGCTGCTGAAGGACTGCCACGCGTTATGACCACGCCCTCCGCTTCAGCAGCAAGGTCCCTGCGACCCTCTCTCTACCAAACGGTCCTTTTAAGGACCAACCACTGATCACAAAAGTTGAAAATCAATCTCAATATAATATACGCATCAGAAAAACCCCTAATACGCTATACACTGAAACCCTGTTGAGTAGGTAGATCGAGTTGGGCATTTTTTTTTTTAGGAAGAGCAATCAGGTCATCGTGTGGAGATCATCAGGTGTCCTGTGTGTGTGTGTGTGTGTGTGTGTGTGTGTGTGTGTGTGTGTGTGTGTGTGTGTGTGTGTGTGTGTGTGTGTGTGTGTGTGTGTGTGTGTGTGTGTGGATGTGTGTGTGTGTGTGTGTGTGTGTGTGTGTGAATTTTATACAAATACAATTATTCATTCCTTTCAGCAAGAAAATTAGCTCAATGTAATCATATGATTTTAACTGCCCTACTTATCAGAGCCTTGACGACATCTGACCGCCCCCCTTTTTCAGGATCTAAATGGAAATTCACCGCCACCGCTTTTCAGAGTACTGCAGCGCCATTACCTAATTCTTTTTGTATGTGAAAAAAACCCAAAAAAAAAACAGCACTGATAAGGGGTTTAATTAGACAGATATTGGTTTCTACACTATCAAAAAAACAAACAAACCCTCAGCGCTTTAATGCTAAAGGTGGCAATAGTGCTTTAATGCGCTACGCCCTTTGTCGATATGCCAGTGTATGCATGCATGCAGCCCTGGTGAGGAACTCTGAGTGCCGCATTCATGACTTATGACGACAACGGGCACTGCACATTAAAGCGCTATGCGACTATTAAAGGGTTAGATCCAGTCTTGCTACAGGCATCCAGAATGCTATACCCAGAGTTGGTGGTCTGGTCCAGACTGCTGTACACAGATTGTAGACGGGATGGCGGGTTGCTGCCAGACTATCCCTCTGGTACGATATGCGGCTGGCGCGGCCGAGCCTGTCTTATATGATGCTGAGTCTAACTATGTATTAGATACCCTACGAGTAACTGAGAGTATGTCAAAATAATCACGGCAAACTGACTGGCGTCTTCATAGGATCATAGAGTGGTTATTATTACATAACTCAGTAACCTTTGGTTATGTGTTAGATAGAGTACACTTGGACACGGTTATTCCATATACCCGCTGCCCCACAGGGTCAAGACGAGGTGATTTAAATAATAAGACCCAGACGGGTAAAATAGCCAAAGTCAACAATGACCTGTTTTTTGGGGTTTTTTTTTAGCCAATATGGACAAAGAGACACGGGGTGCTGTACACAGGTTGTGGACGGGCTGGTGGGTCACTGCCAGACTATCTCCCTGGTCCGATATGCAGCCGGCGTGGCCGAGCCTGTCTTATATGATGCTGAGTCTAACTATGTATTAGATACCCTACGAGTAACTGAGAGTATGTCAAAATAATCACGGCAAACTGACTGGCGCCTTCATAGGATCATAGGGTGGTTATTATTACATAACTCAGTAACCTTTGGTTATGTGTTAGATAGAGTACACTTGGACACGGTTATTCCATATACCCACTGCCCCACAGGGTCAAGACGAGGTGATTTAAATAATAAGACCCAGACGGGTAAAATAGCCAAAGTCAACAATGACCTGTTTTTTTGTGTTTTTTTTTTAGCCAATATGGACAAAGAGACATGGGGTGCTGTACACAGGTTGTGGACGGGCTGGTGGGTCACTGCCAGACTATCTCCCTGGTCCGATATGCAGCCTGCGTGGCCGAGACTGTCTTATATGAGGCTGAGTCTAATTATGTATTAGATGTGCTACGAGTAACTGAGAGTGTGTCAAAATAATCACGGCAAACTGACTGGCGACCTCATAGGTCAGTTATTATTACATAACTATTATTACATAACTCAGTAACCTTCGGTTATGTGTTAGATAGCGTGCACTTGGACACGTTTATTCCATGTACCCGCTGCCCCACAGGGTCAACACGAGGTGTTTAAATAATAAGACCCAGACGGGTAAAATAGCCAAGTCAACAATGTCCCGTTTTTTTTAGCCAATATGGACAAAGAAAAACGGGGTGCTGTACACAGCTTGTGGACGGGGTGGCGGGTCGCTGCCAGACTATCCCCTGGTCCGATATGCAGTAAATTTTCTGCACCGTGTGACAACGACCGATCAGCTACCAACCTATTTTTGGTTATTTTTCTATTCAGTTTTTGATCAGCGCACTTTATTAGCGTGGTTTTTTTTTTAAATTTTTTTAATCATAAATAATATGTAGACTTGGAAAAAAAAAGAGAACTGACATGTCGCTGTTTTGTCACTAAACCCAAAGACCCACCCACCCCGTAGGAAGGGGAGACGTTTGTGAACGTTCCCTTAGGTCTCTATTCTTTATTTATTGTGTGGCCCCTAAAGAGGGGCCAACCAACTGACACTGTCAGTTGGTTAGTAGATGCTACTCAACATGGGCGTAATTAATTACACCTAGTGTTGAGAAACAACATGCCTGAGCTCAAAAGGCCCCCGTTGGGTGGGGGCCCTTGTGGCACAACGAGTTGGTTCGTTTTTCAGATTACCTACTCGGCGAGAGTTTCTGCCTATGTATCTTTTATAAAGCCTTAGATATGGTGTGGTATTTTTCATCTCGCTATAGTTTAGTTGGTATTCAAAGAAACTGCCTCATTTCTATCAGAAATACACAATATTGAATTGTTTTTATATTTTAATATATTCAGAAGCACACTTTGTTGCCTATATAGCTCATTATGCGTTGAAATGTTCGCGAGCATCGTAGGAATGTACAAATCCCCTATTGTGGCGCCATCTGACGAAAGAGCAAGGAACTATACGTGACCTGAACCCCGCCCTCAGCGCGTTCGTTATTCGCATCTTTGACAGCGACTAAGAGACGCTCAAACTGTCTTATTTAGTTTGAACTTATCACAAATTTGTCTTTGATAGGTCGTAGATCGACTTCTGACTTTTTAGTTAGAATAAAAAACAAGTGACGCCGCCACAGACCCGCGCATTAACGCGCTCCGCCGTCTTCAGAGGGCCGAGTCTATAGTACAGTAGATTCTACTGTGTACTTACACTAACAGTGCTACATATACATACCTGAGTCATAAGTGGGTTTTTTTTTGTTGTTTTTTAGGGGAAAAAAAGTGATCTACTCACCCAAACCGCTATTAGTAGGTAACCTGTATGACCCATGCCGCAAACATCTGCCTCGTGACTGATAGTGTACCGGTGGTGAAGTGCTGTTGCAAGAACAATTGAGGCTCTTTATATAGCTGAGAGAGCGAATGGACTAATCTTGTTTTCACCTTGAGCCCCACCCTATTCCAGAGAGGGTATCAAAAATCGCATGTACGCGTATATGGGCTTATAGCTGGTGAATAGATAGATAAGGCGGGGCACCTGTGTATACTAAGACTCTAGGGGGCGTTTTAACGACAGGTGTGACGCGCCAGCCCGTGGAGGGAGCTTTTTTGTTTTTCACTTAGAGAGCGTATACAAAGCCTACAGGGGGTGATTAACGCCAGGTGTGACGCGCCAGCCAGTGGCCGGATCACCTCATCTTCTAAGCTTTTGTTTTCACCTAGAGAGGGGATCGAGAGTGTATACAAAAAACTACAGGGGTGTTTAACGCGGCCAGCTGCCTACATGCTATAGTCTAAGCCTGTTTTCAGCTAGAGAGGGATCTACATCACCTAAGCCCTTTCCACCCTTAAATCGATCTGATAATTACCATAGAGAAGAGTAATGCGCGTTACATGTATATGGGCTTATAGCTGAGTAAGAGCTTAAGATGCTAGTCAACTGTGTATGCAAAAAAACAAACTACAGGAGGTGTCTAAAGTCGATTGTCATGCGCCAGCGGGCGGACAGAAGTCTGCCACTCTAGCTGTGACTACAAGCGCGTGCGTGTGGTAGACAGCTTAAATCAAACACGAGTTAAGCTCCTTATAGCTTCCTACTGTCTGCGGATTCGAGTCTTTTGTTTTTTCATGTATTTCCTCGGAGGGTCGAACAGGATTAAAGATGTAACGAACCCGCGCCTACACAGGTAGACAGCCGGTCGCCTTCCTAGTGAGAGTTTTCCTCCTGAGTTAAGAAGCTTATCTCGGAGCCTAGTACATAAGCGAGAGTGAAACATGAGTCCCACACACTTCTTCAACCACCTTCAGCATGGCGTCATCAGGAATCACTCTACGTTCTACCGAATGTGAGCAATCCCAACACTACTACAGAGCCGCGACAACACCACATGAGGAGACGTCCATGTTTACTGATGAGTCAACAAGTAGCAAGGTGGAGGTTAGTTTTTATCAAGATTCGTACGGGTGGCTGGAAAGTGTGAGGGCTACTTCTGCAGCTAATGCTGCTGCTCGTGCAAAAGTTGGTTTTTATCAAGATTCGTACGGGTGGCTGGAAAGTGTGAGGGCTACTTCTGCAGCTAATGCTGCTGCTCGTGCAAAACGTGAAGCTCGTATCGCTGTTCGTGCTACACATGCAGCATACGAAGTTGCCCATGCTGCTAACAACGTTGCTGTTACTCTCGCCGCTGCTGCTCGTGCTGCTAATCTTTTTGCTACTGTTTCCGCTCTTGCTACCGATGCTGCTGCTACTGATGCTGCAACGCCTGCTAAAAGTGCCGCTGTTGCGGCTGCTGCTAGGGCTAATGCTATTAATGCTTGTACAGCTGCTAAACAAATAGCCTGTTTTGCTTCTGCTAGTCGCAGTGTCGCTGTTACGGCTATAGCTGATGCCCATGATGCTAAGTTACGGGCTTTTGCTTTTGCTGAAGCTGCTGTTGATGCTCAAGATGTTGCTGCTGCTGCTGCTACTGCTGCTGATGAGGCTGCTGCTGCCGCTGCTGCTGCTGCTGAAGATGCTGCTGCTGCTGCGGCTGATGCTCTAGACACCTATGACGATGCTGCTCTAGACACCTATGACGCTGCTGCTGCTGAAGATACTGCTGCCGCTGCTGCTACTGCTGCTGCTGCTGCTGAAGATGCTGCTGCCGCTGCTCTAGACACCTATGACGCGGCTGCTGCTGCTTTTGCTGAAGATACTGTTGATGCTGCTGCTGCTACTGCTGCTGCCGCTGCTGCTACTGCTGCTGCCACTGCTCTAGACACCTATGACGTGGCTGCTGCTGCTTTTGCTGAAGATACTGTTGATGCTGCTGCTGCTACTGCTGCTGCCGCTGCTGCTACTGCTGCTGCCACTGCTCTAGACACCTATGACGCTCCTGCTACTCCTGCTCTAGACACCTATGATGCTGCTGCTGCTGCTGCTGCCACTGCTCTAGACACCTATGACGCTCCTGCTACTCCTGCTCTAGACACCTATGATGCTGCTGCTGCTGCTGCTGCCACTGCTCTAGACACCTATGACACTCCTGCTACTCCTGCTCTAGACACCTATGATGCTGCTGCTGCTGCTGCTGCTGCTGAAGATGCTGCTGCTGCTGCTGCACTAGTCATCTATGACGTGGCTACTGCTCTAGACACTTATGACGCGGCTGCTGCTGCTGCTGCTGCTGAAGATGCTGCTGCTGCTGCTGCTCTAGACACCTATGACTGAAAACATAGTAGGCGTTATTTACAAACACTGCTGTTACCTATGCCTAAACTTAGTAGGTCTTATTTACAAACAAGAGAGCCACGTGGTGTTGTTTACAAACAAAGAGAGCCACGTGGTGTTGTTTACAAACAAAGATAGTCACGTGATGTTGTTGTGGTCTATCATGTCAATGAAGGGGTCACGTGATCAAGGGGGCGTGGTCTATTATGCAAATGAGGGGGTCGCGTGACCAAATGGCGACCTCTGATTGGCTGGTGATCAAGAGGGCGTGGCTTATTATGCAAATGAAAGGGTCACGTGATCAAGGGGGTGTGGCCTATTATGCAAATGAGGGGGTCACGTGACCAAATGGAAGCCTCTGATTGGCTGGTGATCAAGGGGGCGTGGCCTATTACGTAATTATGCAAATGAGGGGGCGTGGCCTATTACGTAATTATGCAAATGAGGGGGTCACGTGACCAAATGGAGGCCTCTGATTGGCTGCATGTCGATTGAGTAATAAACAGTAGTTAACTATAGTCCCGTTCCGATACATACTATACTACTAGCATCAACGTGGTAAAACGGAACGAAATATCATTACAAAAAAATATCATTTCGTCGAAAAAGGGGAGGCGGCACAGACTGCCTCTCCCAACTGGACCATGCCCTGATATGTTTACCGCTATCTTCAAGCAGCAGCTTTAGCTCAAACCAGCCAATTTTAGATTTTAACATGTCAGCAATCATTTCAGACTTATATGTGGATAGGTCAATTAATAAATAAAATAGGTCCTTCTTTTTATATGAAATAGGTGGAATACCTCCTATGAGAATAAAAGTCAACCAACTGTAAACCAGATAACAATAACAATCTGCAAATTGCCTACTCAATACTTAGACATTGAGCCCAACGCACATATATGGCATAATAGTCTCATGTTGGGGGAACAAACCAGACAATGCATTTTGGATCAGTACATATCTGGGGACCCCAAATCACTTTGCTAGACATCTGGATTGCCCAGCTTAGCTCTCGAATCTTGGAAGATGTTCAGAAACATGGAATATATTTAAAATGTACTTGATATGTTAGTTCATGACACTACCACAACTGGCAGCGCTGTAGTCCTATGCCTTAGCTTAGCTGGTTTGCATCATTAATCCACTAGGTGGTAGCACCTCTCAGGGATGGATCCCAATTCTTGGAGAACTGGTGATACACTTGGGCAGGCAATGAATGTGAACACACCAGGAAATTTTAATTATGCTAATGCGTTGACAATTGTTTCCAAATGAAACTCAGTAAGATCACTGGGTGATGTCTGGTGCAAGTTATACCTGTGGGAGTTTCCTCATTTCTGGGAGTATCTTAAAGAGACACATGGTGACTTACACAGGAGGGAAAGCTCACATATATTCTGAATGTTGGAAACAATTTACAATTGCCGGTAGGCTAACCCTTTAAGAACAGCATGTTGCTAAAAGATAACATTTGTTGTCATGATGCATGAATGCAGGCCTGACTAGTAATTTGTTGGTGCATCATGCCAACCCTGGAAACTGTCTCAACCCTGTATGGTCGGCATGGTGCTTGATTGCATCACACACAAGTCACTTGCCATGGCTGAATTTATGCATCATGAAGAGCAAGAGTATGATGCATTAAGCTATCATACCATACTTAAAGCTTTAAATGGACACATAATGACAGAAGAAGACAATTTAAAGTCACAGATGGTGACACACACAGGAGAGAAACCCCATAGGTGTAGGCTATTCTTGGCCTCCACATAGGGCAGTGGTGGGGCACAGGAGGTTCAGTAAAGAAAACATGTTATATAATGTTTCTCTATGGCTACCCTCCAAACAAAGCTTGGGAATTGAACGTTCGCAACTGGGTAGAATCCGGGTAGGTCCCAATGACACGAGAAAGGCACGGGAATTGAACGTTCGCAACTGGGTAGAATCCGGGTAGGTCACAATGATACAAGAAAGGCACGAGATATTCCCAAGAATAGTGAACATATCCAGAACTTGGCGGTTGAACGTTCGCAACTGGGTAGAATTCTACCCAGTAGCGAACGTTCAATTCCCGTGCCTTTCTTGTGTCATTGTGACATACCCGGATTCTACCCAGTTGCGAACGTTCAATTCCCAAGTTCTGATTGTAATAAGGACATGTTCACAATTCTTGGGAATATCTCGTGCCTTTCTTGTGTCATTGTGACCTACCCGGATTCTACCCAGTTGCGAACGTTCAATTCCCAAGTTCTGTTTGATATGAAAAACGTGGAAATCCACAGAATATAACACAGTCAAAAGATGTTCACATATTCTCGTGCCAGATACGTGCACAATTCTCGCAGGGATCCCGAGTTGTGACTCAGGAACCGCACGAGTTCTGCCCGAGATCTTGTTTGCAGGGTACTTATGTTGGCAAAACGTTATATAACGTTAAAGACTTTATTTAGCTGTCTAAGACTGGCCCAGGCTTGGTTCAAGACTCGGCCACAATCAGATGTCACTAGGGGAGCAGCGAGGGGGGCCCTCAGGAGTGACTTAATGCATGGAAATACTGATGGCTAAAAACTTTTTTTGTGTGTTTGGGAACGTCTCTGGATACAGAAAAGTGAACTTGTGCTATCAAATTCATGTACTGTTTTTGCAGAATTATTTCTGGGGTCTCAAAAAGTAGATGAATCAACTTCTCCTGACATGAATATTGACTGTAGGAAGATTTAAATGACACCTACCCCCCCCCCCCCCTAAATCAGACCCAAGGAATCTATTGGTGCTATTATCTCATTGCTAGGACAGTTGGTCAATAATAATCGCAGAGGAATTCCATGATCACAGTGATGGCTAAAAACTTTTTTTTGTGTTTGGGAATGTCTCTGGATACAGAAAAGTGAACTTGTGCTATTAAATTCATGTACCGTTTTTGCAGCATTAACGCTTTTCTAAGACTACCTCTTCAAATCCAGGCTCTTTTTCTGGGGTCTCAAAAAGTAGATAATCAACCTATTTGGGTGTAATAATGAATATGCTATACATAACTATACATGCATTATTTGATTCTAAATCAATTATCTGATTATTTCATTCTAATAATTATTTCATTTCAATTAATTCTCACTAAATCTAAATTAGATAAACATAATCTAAGGCATTCTGAAAATGACCTATTTAAGAACATCATTTTGGTACTAGATTTAGCCTTCAAACCCTTTTATTAAGGAATCTAGACCTGAAAATGTGAAAACATGACAAAAAAACGTGATTTAGACATATTTCAGAGGATTACGAAGCTAAGCTGGGTGATCCAGATGTCTAGCAACGTGATTTGGGCTCCCCACACATTTACCAATCCTATAAATATTGTCTGGTTTATTCCCCCCATGTGAGACTCAGACATTGCTCAGCTCATGGACTAACTGCCTCCTGGTGGATGGGAGGCTTACTTCTAGACTGTGTTTGTGAGTTGAGCAATGGAAAACTTCCAGGCTCCTCTCCACTCAGTACCGCCACCTGATGGCTTTTGTCATCACTAAATAACCAAGCCCCACGAGAATATAAATTATAGTTGGAATTGGAGTCTTGTATTGCACACAAGAATCTCTTGTCAAAATAAATGGCAGATTATAAGAGTGAATGGGTTATACAATCATATGAGATACAAATGAAGAAAATGTAGGTTTGAGTGTGCCAACTGGTATAGCAGCTTTAATCCTTACAGAGAGTACCGGAACATTGCTGAGCGGACCGCATTGGGGGCGTGGCAGGCGGGAAAGGTGGTCCTATCTATTGTTGTGCAGGTAAAGCTTGAATACTGGGGGAATCATTCATTAAAGTGTGAGTCATGATCTTTAAGTGGGAGATCATGGACTGAAATATTCCGGCCATTTTCGTGTTAATCGCTTATTGAATGTGAATTCGTATGCATAGACATGTATATAACTGGAAATGGCATAAATATTCTAAATGTATGAATATGAATGTTTGAACTATATATGTGGCATGTACTCGGGAAAGGACCTTAGTGACCCTGTACTAAGGTCCCATTTCGCAGATCATACCACATATGTAAAATAATAATATGTTATTGAACATTAGCATGAACACCATCTTAGGCAAAATGTGGTTCTGGGGGAAATTTCTTGGTTTGTATGCATTTTTGAGCTAATGATGACATTTCTAAGAGATCAAGCTCTCCACCTATAGATTGGTTTCCAAGTTAGCAAAGTTTAAGAGGATGAGACTATTGTATTCCATATTTTGCCCTACGTAAAACTCAAATCCCTCCTTAAGGCCTCTTTTTTCAGGACTGGTCACATATTTGGCTGTGTCTCATGAGGTCTGGCCAATTGAAACATCTTTGACCGGGTGCCAGCTTTGACCGGGTGATGTCTTTGACCGGGTGCCAGCTTTGACCGGCTGACATAAAACGATTTATTTAGGGCAGACGAAGACACACATGGAGATACGACCACCCCCATTTTATTTATGTTATCCCTCACATATCAAAGAAGAAATTTATTTTTCTTAAATATATTTTTTTATGGTGGCCAGTCAAAGCTGGCACCCGTCAAAGCTGGCACCTGGTCAAAGCTGGTATCCGGTCAAAGACGTTTCAATCGGCCCGATCTCATGAGACACAGCCTCATGCATGTATATACATGAAGCTGTTTTCTTTATAGGTGATAGCATTTTTATCGATGTATGAACTCTTCGATGTAATTCTCACTTGGATTGGGAATCGTGCCAACATAGAACTCAACTTCAAGGTAAGTCTAAGGTTGATTACTGAGGGTAGTCATACATACACTACTGCTGTAGGTTACTGAGCTTTGAGTTTTATGAGCATTTGGTCTTTCTTTGATTGCAGATGCTAAAAATTTCCTCACCCACTTTCTGCAAATGTATGATAACAATGAAGTACAATGAGAACTATATACTTACACAAAGTTTCACAATGAAACAAACTATACCTCATCTGTTTCAATTCCAATTGTTCTTCTGATTGATGTAGGAGAGCTTTAATTGTTCGCACTATGAGCAAATCCTTATAGTGGTGAACAATCCTAGTGTTGTCCATACCCTGCAGCATACAATGACGCATAATATGTGTTACAAACTTACATCTACACATGTTGTAGGGGGTCTTCTCCTGTTCCTACCCTACCTGCTGTGTGTTATACATGTTGTAGGGGGTCTTCTCCTCCTGTTCCTGCCCTACCTGCTGTGTGTTATACATGTTGTAGGGGGTCTTCTCCTACCTGCTGTGTTATACATGTTGTAGGGGGTCTTCTCCTACCTGCTGTGTTATACATGTTGTAGGGGGTCTTCTCCTACCTGCTGTGTTATACATGCTGTAGGGGGTCTTCTCCTACCTGCTGTGTTATACATGTTGTAGGGGGTCTTCTCCTGACTGCTGTGTATTATACATGTTGTAGGTGGTCTTCTCCTTCCTGCTGTATTATACATGTAGTAGGGGGTCTTCTCCTACCTGCTGTGTGTTATACATGTTGTAGGGGGTCTTCTCCTACCTGCTGTGTGTTATACATGTTGTAGGGGGTCTTCTTCTACCTGCTGTATTATACATGTTGTAGGTGGTCTTCTCCTACCTGCTGTGTTATACATGTTGTAGGTGGTCTTCTCCTACCTGCTGTGTTATACATGTTGTAGGGGGTCTTCTCCTATCTGCTGTGTATTATACATGTTGTAGGGGGTCTTCTCCTATCTGCTGTGTATTATACATGTTGTAGGGGGTCTTCTTCTACCTGCTGTATTATACATGTTGTAGGTGGTCTTCTCCTACCTGCTGTGTTATACATGTTGTAGGGGGTCTTCTCCTACCTGCTGTGTATTATACATGTTGTAGGGGGTCTTCTCCTACCTGCTGTGTGTTATACATGTTGTAGGGGGTCTTCTCCTACCTGCTGTGTGTTATACATGTTGTAGGGGGTCTTCTTCTACCTGCTGTATTATACATGTTGTAGGTGGTCTTCTCCTGACTGCTGTGTATTATACATGTTGTAGGTGGTCTTCTCCTTCCTGCTGTATTATACATGTAGTAGGGGGTCTTCTCCTACCTGCTGTGTGTTATACATGTTGTAGGGGGTCTTCTCCTACCTGCTGTGTGTTATACATGTTGTAGGGGGTCTTCTCCTACCTGCTGTGTGTTATACATGTTGTAGGTGGTCTTCTCCTACCTGCTGTGTTATACATGTTGTAGGTGGTCTTCTCCTACCTGCTGTGTTATACATGTTGTAGGGGGTCTTCTCCTATCTGCTGTGTATTATACATGTTGTAGGGGGTCTTCTCCTATCTGCTGTGTATTATACATGTTGTAGGGGGTCTTCTTCTACCTGCTGTATTATACATGTTGTAGGTGGTCTTCTCCTACCTGCTGTGTTATACATGTTGTAGGGGGTCTTCTCCTACCTGCTGTGTATTATACATGTTGTAGGGGGTCTTCTCCTACCTGCTGTGTGTTATACATGTTGTAGGTGGTCTTCTCCTACCTGTTCCTGCCCTTGGCCTACCTGCTGGGGGTGCCTGGTGAGGAGGTGAACACCTGCTCCTACATCCTGGGCCTGAGCCTCACACAGAATGAAATCCTGGCCTACTTGGAGCTGGGCAGCCTGCGGATGGCCGGCACTCTCACCGTATGTCACTTTACCCACATTTAATTCTCAAATGTAAGGCCACTCAAAAAAAAGTGGTTTCTCATCACCAAAATCTGAGAAATCTGACGAGGGAGGCTTTTTTTAATTAAATTTTTTTACTCGCAATATTTGATGGTTTACGTTTTTCGTGACCCAAATTCACATTTTATTGGTTAAAAATTCATTGATCTTTAAAGGTGGAGAAAATGTAAGTTATTTCTATACCACTGCATTTCCGGTATTATTAGCTTTAATTTGATACCAAATATGACAATTTCTGTCCATTTTTTATCAGTTTAATTCATCAAAAATTGGCCCAAAAAAAAGTTTTCCTCAAAACCACATTTATGTGATGCGTGCGGTGATGAGCAACCATTTTATCTTTTTTGAGTGGCCTAACCTGCATGGGTTCACCCTATACTGCTAGTTGGCAGTCAGTGTCCTTTTTCCTGCCGCTGGTGTAAAATTATTCCAGAATTACCGCCAGTGTTATTTTAGATATCCACTTTGAATTTGTGAATCTTGCAGTAGGAACCAAATTAAGAATCATTTAAGCAACTTTGATTAGTAAAAGCCAACAATTTTTCATTTAAATTTGCCACACTGGGGTTTTCGCTGTGATTTCCCAGTCTAGGGAGAAGATTTCGAATAATATTTATTTAGGCTCTATATTGAGTATCGTAAATTCTCATGTATAAGCCTAACTTGCGTATAAACCGCACCCTTAATTTTGACAAATTATATAAGCAGCAGAGGTGGTCTGAAAATTGCTACTTTGGTACTGTAATATATTTATAAAAATTCTCGTATAAACTGTACCCGATATATGCATGTTTGGTATAAAAAAGAAAGCTGAGTGACTCGCGTATAAAATGTTAATTTACGGTACCACTCTTTAGTGAGAATATTATATCCTCATCACCACCCTGCCAAGTGGTTGACCCTTTAGAACTCTATGCAAGGATAAATAAATTTCTCATTCAGAGGAGGACGGAGGCCATCACCACAGCAGCTATCTGCGGGTTCTCCAGCTTTGCGTCGATGACGTTGGTGGTCGGCGGCTGGTACAGTGCCTCACCCACCACCTACAGACGGGCCATCAGGTCACTGTGGAGGGTCTACTTCATCACCAAGATGGCCTCCCTCACCACCGCCTGCCTCTTCGGTTAGTTAGGGGGCCCTTGATGGGAAGGTCCCCATGTCGCATGCCGATTTTAAGAAATGACCATGTTGCATACCTATGTCGCTTAATAATGCCCATGTCCGATGTCGATTTTAAAAACTGTCCATGTCCCCTGGCACTATCTTTTTAGTCCTCCTGTCACATGTCAATAGGCCTCATGTCGCATGTCGATTTTAAGACATGTCCATGTCGCCATATCGAATTTAGGGGTCTAGAGCGATAGTTATGTAAATGATATTGTATTAGGCCAAATAAATTGTTTCGTAGTTCACGACATAAAATGACTTCAAATTAGGGACAAGCTTGAAAACTCTCATCCCTGAGTGTTGTAACTAGATTGCTATTTAGTATGTCCCTTCTGTCTTTCTGTCCCTGTCCAGGTGTGCTGTATGATGAGGCGTTGGTACAGAGCTTTGAGAGCAGCTTGGACCTGTCTACAGGGTGGCTAGACCTGGGCAAGCTTCTCTCCATCATTCCCTCTTACAAGCAACTACTCCCCTGGCTCGGCATCAAGCTCTGACCTGCTGCCCTGGATAGGCATCAAACTCTGAGCTGCTGCCCTGGATAGGCATCAAACTCGGAGCTGCTGCCCTGTATAGGCATCAAGCTCTGACCTGCTACCCTGGATAGGCATCAAACTCGGAGCTGCTGCCCTGGATAGGCATCAGACTCTGAGCTGCTGCCCTGTATAGGCATCAAACTCGGAGCTGCTACCCTGGATAGGCATCAAACTCTTGAGCTGCTACCCTGGATAGGCATCAAACTCTGAGCTGCTACCCTGGATAGGCATCAAACTCGGAGCTGCTGCCCTGGATAGGCATCAAACTCTTGAGCTGCTGCCCTGGATAGGCATCAAACTCTGAGCTGCTACCCTGGATAGGCATCAGACTCTGAGCTGCTGCCCTGGATAGGCATCAAACTCTGCGCTGCTGCCCTGGATAGGCATCAAACTCTGAGCTGCTGCCCTGGATAGGCATCAAACTCTGAGCTGCTGTCCTGGATAGACATCAAACTCTGAGCTGCTGCCCTGGAAAGGCATAACACTCTGAGCTGCTGTCCTGGATAGACATTAAGGCTTGCATAAGCACCAAGCTCTTGCCCGCTGCTTCCATGGCTCAATACAAAACTCTGAGCTGCTGCATCCGCTGGCTCGATGTCAAGCTCGAACTTCTCTTCAATGTCTTTCAAATCTAATTTTTATCCAAGGAATGAACCGGTTAAAATATAGTGGACTGGTTGACAGGTCCCAGATTAGGACAATAGGAGATATTTGAACCTTGAACGTGTATAGCTACACGATATTACTATTTACTCAGTCCATATAGGGCAATGTAGTTAATACTGTTATCATGGACCCAGTATAACATGAATCCCTATAACCTGTTCATGAACGTCTTCACTTAGCATGTACAACTTTCATCAATTCTATAAATAGCACAGTAGCAGTGTATCAAATTTCAGCAAATCAGAACAACATTTTATCATCTCATTGCTTTTTAAAACATTTCAGATCATAATAAATACAGATCTTGAGCCTTACTTTTTGGTTATAATAGGGATTACAATATAGCAATGGCTGGGTGTCCACTGCGGTGGTTGGGGAGTGTAGAATGTATGGAGCATATTGATTATTGGTGACTACATAACACGATGCAACACCAGCCACATATTACCCCTGTATACCCTACACTGAAGATCCTTTCTCTCATCTGTGGCTCGTGGTGGGTTTACTCTAGAGTACAGTGTGATATCATAGAATCAGTGTTCTCCGCAGATGGAATATTGACACTGCAAAGGCCGGAGTTCCTACATATAGAAGCCATCAGCAAATTTCCTCACAAGTGTCTAGTTTCTGCCATTGCCATTTTAATATTGCCTAAAAGATAGATTTTCAAGAAAGAACTAATAAAATTACTTGAAATTGCCCTGTTATATTTGGTGGATTCACACAATTCTCATACCATGTTCACACCGCCAGCGGGAAAAGGGACACTGGTCAGCGGCACATGGGTGCGTGTGCTGTGTGGGGAACAATACTTAAGGCAAAAACAAACAGGACGCATTTTCTACGCACGGACGGTAGTTGCTATGGTGATGGGCGTGTAGAGCGTGAGAAATGCCCTTAGGTGCGTCGTCCACGCGGCCACGCAGGGACGTTTACCCAGTAAACAAATAACGTTATACACCATTTTATAACGTTATATAACGTTATATGTCAACGTTTTTCTAAGGCTCTTTAGTATGACATAACGTTATGTAAGATTTGAAACGTTATTTTGACGTAAAATAACGTTTTCTTGTTAGCTGGGTACGCCTCCTGTTTGTTTCCGCCTTTAGGATGGAAGATAACATAAACCAAAAATCCCACTAACGTGGGTATGGGTCCTCAAAATACCATATTGCATATTATTATAAGAAATGTAAATGTATAACTAGCCTTTAAGGCAACTATATGTAACATATTCCATATGCTACAACATGAACTGCCATTCGCTAACGGGGCCTGGCTCCACTGTCTGACAGGATAAATAAACGAATAATCAATCAATCAATCAATCAAAGTCTGTATCGGAGATTTTATTATTAATATGCAAAAAGTGCAGGAAAGACTTGAAGATTGAAGAATAATAAGTTAACAGGAAGACGTAATGAATGTGTATATCATTATATATATATATACCTAAAGAGAAGAATGCACTACATAAATATGGCACTGATCCTGTGCAGTAAGTTCTACTTCAAGTACCTAAGTTCCCCTAAGGTATCTAGCTGCCTGAGAAGAAGAGCATTTTTGGAGGGTTTTGGCAGATCGAGACTACAGACTGATTTCCAGATAGACTTGCCCTGCTTCAAAAGTACCAAATGTTCACGGATAGCTACAACCGACAAATTTAGCAAGCTCAGGATCTTTTTGTTCACCCCTGGTTGTGATTTGTTACAGTCAGTTGGTTTATCATCTGTGCTTGACTCTGGGTTTGGGGCGTTTGAGTCGGATTTAGTCAGTTGGAGATAGGTCCTGTGTTTGAGTAAGATATCAATGTAGCCTTTGTGGTGCTTGAACAGGTCGCTGCACCAGAGCGTCTTACTCTGGAAGTCGGCTTCATGGAACTCCTTCAGGGAGGCGCCGTGCATCAATAAGAGCACGCCCGCAGAGCGCACCCGGCGGATCTGTAGCGTTATGGAGAAGCGGCTGTAGTTGTGTTTGCGGTACTCCCCGCCATACTTCAGCAGGTCGTGTAGGATGGCACATCCAGGCTCCACGTTCTGGGGCACGATGTCTATGGGTCGGTTAGCCATCGAGTCTACAGCATTGACAGCGGCCCCGGCCTGGATGAGGGCCTTGACGAGTCGCTTACTGCCATGCCTCACCGCGTGGTGCAGGGGGGTACTGGAGTCTACCTCGTCTACAATGTTCACCTTAGCACCATGACTCACCATCTCCATAGCTGCGTTAATACAGCCCCGCTCCGCCGCCAGGTACAACGGGGTCAAACCACATGTGTCGGCCGTCTCCAAGCTGGCCCCATCCTCCAACAGTATCTTCACTATCTCCTCATGACTGTCGGGGTCTAGGTTGCTGCTGCCGCTACAGAAGAACATGCGGCCCTGCATGGCGGCCAGGGCCAGCGGCGTCTTGAGCATGTTGTCTGTGGCATTCACCGCAGCGCCTTTGGCAAGTAGGAGCTCCGCCCCGGCCGCGTTGCCCTGCTCCGCGACCAGATGTAGCGGTGACAAGCCACACTTGTCCTTGACGTTGGGGTCTACGTCGTAGTCCAGGAGGAGTCCGATGGCGGGGGAGTCCTGCACCTGACAGGCGCGGTGCAGCGGGGTCTGGTTGTTCTCATCTAACGCGTTCACATCCTCCGCCGTACACCACTGCAGGAGCTTCTCCAGGATCACCGCATTATCATGATCCGCTGCAAAGTGGAGCGCCGTCTCACTCCGACCCTCCTGCAGAACTGTCGCCCCGTGTTCCAATAATATCTCCACTATCTCAACAAGGCCGTTGATGACGGCAATATCCAGGGGCGTCAAGCCGTCTTCGTTGCAATCCTCAAACTCAGCTTCGTGCTCCAGAAGCAGCTTAACAGCCTTCTCCTGGTTCTCTGCCACAGCCTTAGACAGCGGGGTGTTGCCATAGTGGTCTGTGAGGTTCACATCCACGCCTTCCTTCAGTAACACCTTCAGCACGTTAACGTGCCCCTTGGATGCTGCCCGGTGAATGGCACATTCATGGTCGTCATGACAACCGTCCATCGGGTCTGCACCCCGCGCCAGAAGGATGGAAACCATGACAACATCTCCAGTTTCCACGGCAACCAGGAGGGCGGTGTCACCGCTGTCATCGCGGATGTCGATGTCCACCTTGGGGTGTTGGTTGAGGTAGGTGAGCAGGTAACCCGGATTACCGGACGAGGCCGCCCTGTGGATGGTGTTGGCCATCTTGGCAACTAGCCATACATCATGTTATAAAGGTTTGTTTGTTGTCCTACGTCATCAGGCCTACATCTAAAGTGGAAGAATGAAAGGAGGTTGTTAGTCAATGATATCAGTTACAATGACATGTTTGACAACTAGGGAGTGTTCATTTATTAGTTACAAGGAGGGTGGTGGGTTTGGGGGGGATCGTACAAATTTCCGGCCCCTCCTGAGTGGGGGGGGGGGGGCCTAAAGAATTTAGCCCCTTTTTAGCAAAAAAGCCAGCGCGCTACTATAGTTCAAAGGGGGGTGGGCGAAAAATGGTCGACGCCTTCGGTGTGGGGGGGCAGCAAATCGTTTCACGCGCTCTCGACATTTCCGCCCATCTGCGTGAAATCTCACCACCCCAACCCCATGTAATTAATAAATGAACACTCCCTTAAAGGCAAAAGGTATACAGGCCTACTCATAAATTCTGTATTTATGAAATCCCTCGTCCCAGTGATATTTTATTCCTAAAAAATAAATATTCATGTGTAAATTAAAGCAGGATAAAACAATAAAATACTTTATTCAATGGTATCAGCGTACTTAATTACAGCCACTTAGTGGCCGAATTTTACACTCTATATAACCCAGAATATATCAATTTTATGGGCTCCTTTAAACTAAAAAAAACTGTAAAATATTTTCTTCACCGCCACTAGTTGTGTAAAAATTACGTTCCATGCTGTATATAAAGTCATTCATTGAATATATTCTGTGGAACTACCAATAGAACCCACCCCAGAACAAAGGTCAGAGCTCGTGATAAGAATAATAAGATGCATCCCAGTCAACCCATCTTCATATAAATCAACCTCCAATCCTCCAGCCCCATTGTCTCAGGAATGGGAAAGGGGGACTAGTCTGATACAAAGACTTTTCTTATTTATTTTCAAATAATGGTGCAAGAACATACACGCGTACGGTACTTGATATGTTTATAATGTAGGCCTACCATGTACAATGCATATTTTGAATACCGGTATCTTTCACATGTTGCATTGTTTTTATAGAAGAGAAATTTACATGGTCATAGGCTATACCCCTTATCATAAATATACATACATGTAATATACATATCTATGCCCTTTATTATTATACGGCTACCGAGTATCTGAATATTAAAGGTATAATCATACACCCTAATTAAGTAACCCATTGTAAAGTTAATATTTTCTAATAGTGTTCAACTTGTTTACTTTTTTCACCAATTGGTCCCTAGCTGTGTGGCAAGGCCTCTGGTACTTGAAAGTTCAATTAATTGGTCCCTAGAGATTAGGGAGGGTTCATTATTTATGGCAGGGGGGGGGTGAGCATTTGAGGGGGGGGGCAAATTTTTTTAGGGGTATTCAAAGGGGGGGGGCCTTTTTTTTTTACCCTATTCTTAGGGGGGGGGCCTTTTTTTTTAGGGGTATTCCTAAAAATGTTGCGAATCTAGTACGTTGAAATGTCGCGAATTTTGGTAACAGCCTGTGTTATATTTTACCAATTTAGGTCAATATTTTCAAAATTTTCTCAAATTTTCCTCAAACTCCCCGCAAATTTCTCACTGCATCACTTTTGACACTCCCACCGTTTTGTCAGTCTTCAAAAAAGTGCCGGCCTCATGTAAGCACTGAGGGTATGGGAGCTTTCAATTTATAAGCACTGGGGCCCTTAAACTCAACGGTATGTAAGTCGAGTGTCTGAGATTTGACTATTATCACTCACCAGCGAGTATCATGAGACGTTTACACTAAAACACCTTACGGATGGATGTATTTGTTGCAAGGTAGTAAATTGTAGGTAAAAAAGTGCCCAGGAATAAATGCATACAATTAGTAGACACCAACATCGTTTTTGTAATAAAGTTGAAAACGATCCAGGGTGAGGGGGGGGGGGGCGCTTTTTTTTCAACCTATTCCGAGGGGGGGGGCCTTTTTTTTTTAACCTATTCCAAGGGGGGGGGCCAATTATTTTTGACGTATTCGATTTGCCAAACGCTCACCCCCCCCCCTGCCATAAATAATGAACGCTCCCTTAACAAAGTACTGGGTTTATACCTTTGTCTCCTCGTTTTTTTTGCAGACAATGCTTGTTACGTGTACTACGTGTACAGCATTGGGTCATGCTGGTACTACCCTCACTATGCTACACCTTTAGAGGTTCGGCTCCATCACAGACCTCCACAGGTCCGGGGCATAAGGCCCCGCCAAAAGTCAGCGTCCCTTTGTGTATACAGGTTACCCGGCGGCGTGGTAGCGGGTAGGACGCCGGCGTGGTGCACGCGGTGCTGGTGCTTCGCGGAGCTCTGCCCACTCATAAGCAGATGTTTTGATAACAGCCCGATGACGGCCTTTGTCCCGGTCTGCCCTCCCCGTGTGTCCAGTCTGCACGCTACCGGCCGACGCTAGGTCACAGGTTCTAGTCCGAGAACCAGGGAACACGGCTAAATCCAAGAGGTAAGTCGCGTAATCGCTATTTCTTTCACACGGCGATTCATTCGCCATCGATTCCAGTCGCAGACCGAAGGATCCGACGTTGGCGCCATCTGGAGATTCCACTAGAATAGTTCTACATGTTGCCGCGCATGTAATTTGGCGCTGTGTCTGAGTAGTATCAGAGCAAATGATACATTGATTGACACAGGTTAAGGTTGATCGCTACTCTAAACTTTTCATCCATAGAATTTCCTAATATTTTGCCTCCGGGTAGTTTAGTGAGTGATCATTTTTTAACAACAGGAGGGCTAGTTTTCCGCGCGGAGCGTGGGAAATTTTTTTCACCCCCACCCGGTCAACGGGTCGAATTTTTTTACCCCCCCTCCCTACGGGTCGGAAATCTGCACGCGCGCGGGCCCTTTGAAGCATAGTAACGCGCGGGCTTTTTGGCCAAAAACAGGTTAAATTTTTTTGACCCCCCCCAAGAGGGGTCCAAATTTTTTACAACCCCCCCCCCCCCCGGTTAAGGGGTCCAAATTTTTTTGACCCCCCCCCCAAAACCAACCCCCCCCCCTGTTGTTAAAAAATGATCACTCGCTTAGATCATTAAGGGAGTGGTCATTTTTTAACAACAGGGGGGGGGGGAGGGAGTTGGTGGATATTCGCCTGAGTGGGTTGGGATTTTTTTGGTCCCCCCTCCAGGCAGGTCGAAATTGACTTTTTTGAGCGCAGCCAATGGCTTTGAGCTATATTAACGCACAGGCTTTTCCGCTAAAAAGGGGTGTAATTTTTTTGATCCCCCCCCCCTCAAGAGGGGTCCAAATTGTTTTGGGCACCCCCCCCCCCCTTAAAAGGGTCCAAATTTGTTTAAGTCCCGACCCCCCCCCCCATATCCACCACCCCCCCCCCCCCCACCCCTGTTGTTAAAAAATGACCACTCCTTAAGAAATGTAAAATTTATTTTCTATTTTTGGCAAAAAATACCAAATTGTGAAATTTTCACGATTTTTTAGTGACCCACTCACGGTACATGTATTTTAGAGGAATAATCCTATATTGTGTCCATAAAAAGGAAAAATAAAATTATTTTTAGGGAATAGGGTCTCTTGTTGGTGGCCACAGCCCCTGCATTCCATGTTTGTGTGCTCATTCTTGTTGTTCCGGGAGTGGGCCATGTCAGTGTCCATAAAAAAACAAATATACTGGAACAGGTACACAACCAGCTGACACAACGTTGTTATTACATGTACCGTAAAACCTCGTGTATAAGCCTAACTCGCGTATAAGCCGCACCTCGACTTTGGGCTGATCCTATAAGCCGCACCAGCGATCTGATTCTGGTGACTTTTCTACTGTGCTATAGGAGCAAAAACTCGCGTATAAGCCGCACCCTGACACTGTGCCGATCCTATAAGCCGCACTGGCGATCTGATTCGCGTACAAGCCGCGGCTTATACACGAGGTTTTACGGGTACCCCCACTGTTCCAGTCTCATCACAGTACAACAATGCATGTACAGATTGACGGTAATCCCTCCTGCTGTCCGCTGATGGCAACAATAGGGTGTGATGAAGCTGTCTATGTAGAAGGGAGGGGGGGATTAGCGCCTCTATTGTCTTAGTGGATAGGGACAACACACACTCTGACAGTGACACACACACTTTGCATCCTTCATTTGCTTATACAAATGTACATGTGGGCTATAGTTAATGTCCTATATAAACATAGTGTTTTAGTATACTTAAATGGGGTTCAACATTCGCCTTCTACGCTCTTACTCTATGGGGTAAACTAGTCAGAGGTAGGCTTCCGCCCAAGGATAACGCAAGGGTAGTGAGATCCAGCTTTATTTGATGTTATAGATGTTATAGTATATATAGAGCACTTTCACAGGTTTATATTATAATCACAGCCTTCCCTTCATATATATAGAGATATGTACATTATTTCTAGCATTTAGCTCCAGGGCTTGCATTGATAATTATACGCGACGGCCTTAGTCAAGGCAAAGTATACATATAAATATCCAGCAGGAATCCTTTATGGAATCCAGAATGTATAAGTCTCCACGCAGTCAACCAATAAATACTTTCAATCTTCTTTCATTTAGGTCATTATATGTCCATATCATAATCATCAACATGTCTCGAAGACGACCTCATACGCTTCTCTATGATACCGATGGATCTGATATCGGTTTACGAGAACACAGGTGCAATCTAAGGGTTACTCTCCGGTCACCACTATGGATCCGGGGTACACACATACTATCAGTTTCCAATTCATCAGGTCGGCCAGCCTATACAATTGGCTCTCCAGCTCCATGCTTATAAAACCGGTATACTGTATCACTAACTCCATGGTTCTCTCCAGAATATAGGACCCCAGGTTAGCATGTGAATAGACCATTCAATATACCATTTCGGTGGCAATGTCGTTATACCATATCTCCAATTGAAACATTATACATAAATGCACAGATTCCAATGATCCATATTTCCCAACGTCTAGATCACAAGACCGTTGTTTAGTCAATGTTAAACCGATGTTAATCCTTTAGAACCACACACATACTCCTCAGGAGTTACACAGTGCCATCTGGTGCTCTCGATCGTACTCCCCAAACGCTCACTGATAACTGACTGCGCTTTCCTTTTCCCCCCAGGCTTATACTTGTTTTCTTTTACTTTATTTCAGCTTCCCTTCACGACAGCACCCAGCACTTATTGATTGCTCGTCAGCGTCATCTTTCATCTCTATTGATTGGCCATTAGGCGGCCCTACTCAAGACCATCCTGGATAAATTAGGCATGGGATGGTCGCGGCCATGTCGTGCCCGGGGCCGGCCCTCAGCCTGTGTCGTTGCCTACCCCCTATGCTGCTCTCGAGGCCCTAGTGATCGCCTCCTTCACCAGCTACCCCACCTGCTGCCCTTGAGGCCCTGGTTAACCGCCTCCTTCGCTACCTACCCCACCTGCTGTTCTCGAAGACCCCGGCCACGGCCGTCCTGGCTCCACGGATCCTAACCCCGACGCATAGCCCCATTTGCCTGTACTACTTGCCCCCATCGCCGAGGCCGCGTTCCCCATTCGCCGTTCGTCTTCCCGATCTTAGCTTATCTCCTGACCTGGATTTCATACCGTGTTATCTTTCCCACCAGCTGTGTCAGCCCGGATCCTAGTCTATTTGTTGCTTTCCTGCTCGGGCTCTAGGCCCTGGCCACAGAGCTGAATATATTTAGCCCACATAACTTTTGACTCTTATTGTGGCCAAGTCTACCATTACAGGACCTTATAACATTATATATATATGTTCCTTATATTCGTTATTTACTGTGTGGCCCGCGTACTGGGCTTGTCCGATTTACATGTGACTTAATGTATGCGACGACTTTCTTTTCTCTTATTATATTAATCTCACTGTACTTATATCTTAAAGTGTACTGTTTCCCCCCACTTATTCAATGTATATCTACTATACCCATACATATTCATACATATATATGTACAGTTTCGCCCGTTCCCTTATGTTATATTATACATTATTTATCAATCAATAAATATATCCTCCAAACCTTTTTTGCTCTTCTTTAGTTTTCCACTATAACCCAGGACAGGGGGGTCCCCCGTAGATTCGTGTTATATACGAATCGTCCTTTCTGGATCTCACCTTTTCTTTTACTTTGCTTCTATTTTGCCTCTATTCTACTTCTGTTTTACTTTTCTTTCTCTCCTTTGGTTTCTGAATGGTCTTCTTTGCTTTTCTTATTTTATTTCTTGTTTCTTTTTTCTCGTTTCTCTTTTCTCTCCTAACCTATGTTTTTGTTGCTTATGTTTTGCGTTTTTCTTTTGAATTCTAGTTTCTGGGCTGTTCTGCAGGCTTCTTGTCTTGTTTTCTTTTTGTGCCCCGTTTCTCCACTTTTACTATTTCTGCGCTATCCCTACTCTTTCACGCTTTTTACTTTCTTCTGACGTCTATTTATCCCCTTATTGCCCTTTTCTATGCTCTAGCAAGCTTTTACCTTAACCCCTTGTCAGTATGATCTGTTTATATGCTTAACATGTATTTTTATGTACTGTGATTAGGCTCGAGCGGGGTGAGCCCTGCTCTCTGGCCTTTCATAGTTCATGTATGAAACGAATTGGGTAGAGATGCTAATTAGGCTCGAGCTAGGATAGTCCTGCTCTCTGGCCTTTCATAGTCTGTTGGATAAATATGTAGATATAGATGCAAATTAGGCTCGAGCTAGGATAGTCCTGCTCTCTGGCCTTTCATAGTCTGTTGGATAAATATGTAGATATAGATACAATTTAGGCTCGAGCTAGGATAGTCCTGCTCTCTGGCCTTTCATAGTCTGTTGGATAAATATGTAGATATAGATACAAATTAGGCTCGAGCTAGGATAGTCCTGCTCTCTGGCCTTTCATAGTTTGTTGGATAAATATGTAGATATAGATACAAATTAGGCTCGAGCTAGGATAGTCCTGCTCTCTGGCCTTTCATAGTCTGTTGGATAAATATGTAGATATAGATGCACATTAGGCTCGAGCTAGGATAGTCCTGCTCTCTGGCCTTTCATAGTTTGTTGGATAAATATGTAGATATAGATACAAATTAGGCTCGAGCTAGGATAGTCCTGCTCTCTGGCCTTTCATAGTCTGTTGGATAAATATGTAGATATAGATGCACATTAGGCTCGAGCTAGGATAGTCCTGCTCTCTGGCCTTTCATAGTTTGTTGGATAAATATGTAGATATAGATACAAATTAGGCTCGAGCTAGGATAGTCCTGCTCTCTGGCCTTTCATAGTCTGTTGGATAAATATGTAGATATAGATACAATTTAGGCTCGAGCTAGGATAGTCCTGCTCTCTGGCCTTTCATAGTCTGTTGGATAAATATGTAGATATAGATGCACATTAGGCTCGAGCTAGGATAGTCCTGCTCTCTGGCCTTTCATAGTTTGTTGGATAAATATGTAGATATAGATGCACATTAGGCTCGAGCTAGGATAGTCCTGCTCTCTGGCCTTTCATAGTCTGTTGGATAAATATGTAGATATAGATGCACATTAGGCTCGAGCTAGGATAGTCCTGCTCTCTGGCCTTTCATAGTTTGTTGGATAAATATGTAGATATAGATACAAATTAGGCTCGAGCTAGGATAGTCCTGCTCTCTGGCCTTTCATAGTCTGTTGGATAAATATGTAGATATAGATACAAATTAGGCTCGAGCTAGGATAGTCCTGCTCTCTGGCCTTTCATAGTCTGTTTCCAAGATTCCTGACCCGTGTCGACCCCTGACAGTATAATTCTGTGCATCAACATGGGGCTGTGACACAAAGCAGATTACTAGTGGTGCTTATAGGATAGTAACAAACCGAAGTGCGGCTTTTCGTAAGTCTTTGTCCGTATGTCATTGCACCCCAGTCACCACAGTTAGATTCCGTTTGTGATATATTAATCGTCCTGCTGCCTATGTGAGCGTTGAGAATGTATACCTATTGATTCAACATAGGATTAGTAATGTTCTACCGTCAGTTTCGTTAAGAGGGAACCAGGCTAATCCGATGTACCTTCAGTTCCCTGGTCTCTTTAGTTCTCACGGCAACTCTACTCGTGTACTTCTTGGTATATCTCTATTGGGTCCCTATTGGCTGCCCCCGTGGGATTTAGCCTTATTTCTCCTGTTCTTTTCGCTTGTTGTATAGGGGTTCTGGGTAATTCCCTGGTCGCGGCATTTATGTTCAGTTGTTGTATGGCCCTTCTATGTTCGTCTCCTCTGAAACTATGCACCTCCATGCTGCGGTTTCCTAAAGGTGACCATCCTGCCATTGATATCATCGGCATATCCACAGGAACCGCCGACGACACCCCGCCGCTAAACCTCAGCAGTCGCGCCATGACCGCCTCAGTGTGGTCACCTTCGAGCACTCTGGCTAATGTTTTACTCACCTTGATGGTGGTCGGCAGCGGTAGTGGTATGGCGCTCTCCCCTGATGCCATTTCCGTCGCATCCACCACTCTACCCCAATGTAACCTAGCAACGTGTCCTTTACATGCATAACTGACATTGGCGTCCTTGATTAATGGGGCTGTTCCCGGCTTTTGGAATATTTGGTCCAATGGCATAATACTCTCCCCTAGCGGTATTGTCTCTACTAGTCTCTTGGAGGCCATTTGTATGTATAACCCATCTGCCGGCTTCTTGTTCTTTTCCTGCCTCCATTTTCTGATCGCCCATATTGCTACTATGATTGCCAATATTAGCATCACTATCATAGAGGTGAGTTGGGAGTATGATTCGTCTGCCGTTTCCGGGCAATCCATTTGAATATCGTCCATATCCTGGTTGCCCCATTGTTTCTCGGCTTGGACACCTTGCGACCCTGCCGTAGATAGCATCATCCCCGTCATTACCCGCTTATAGTTACAACAACAGCATACTATTATAACTGCTATCACCGCCAACAGTATACCGGAGGATCCATACCCGGCTAGTTGATGTATTCCGTCGTCTATCTTAGTCTCGAATCCCTCATCCATACCTAATCTTCCCTCTATTACAGCTTCTTCTAGCTGATTCAAGGCGATATGGGCAGGGGCTCGTGTATATGCTGCCCTATGTTCTAGTTGTGATCTAATCATAGGTGGTAGCGGGTCCTCCGGCAATGCTTGTATCTCGTGCCCATCATACGTTGTCTTTCTATAGCCTATCCTTTTGAACGTTTTTGTCTTCAGCAAATCATTTATAATATACGATATGTTATTCACCATTTGAACCCGGTGACATCCCCTAAGGCTGTAGGGCATCCATGCCCCAGCCGTCATAAATGCGCAATCACAGCCTATATTAATCACTGCGAAGTGGTGAATTACTATTACCACGGGTGGACTGGAACCGCACAGTAGTTGCCCTTCTATCTCCGGCCCTGACACTAATGTCTTTCCTCCCTGTAAGGGGATGGCCAGAGCCGGGAAGCGTGGTTTGATTATGTAGTCCACATCGCAGCTCTCCTCCACACCCGTTTTATCGTTCCTAATGAGTGCTGCGATGCATCCTGTCTCTGACACTTTGCGCATATGTGGGATGTCTGGACAGATCGTAATGGTGTTCCCGTGACACCTCGCCCAGTTTACTACCGGCTCAGTAATGTAATACCGTCCGTTCATGGATAGTGCTATTTCTTTTGGTAATCCTGTCATAATGGCGCCATCCGCCTCTTTTCCTTCTAGCCTCACTGGTAACGGTATCGCCCTTACCTGATAGGTGCAATATAAGTGCTGCTCTGAGATCACCGGTATACCCAGCGTGATCATCACTCTGCCCCCTTCCCTATACGTATCGACAAAACTGTTCTCATAGTAATAGTTGGGGTTGGTGAATGCCACCCTAAAGCGTGGATAGTTTTCTTTCAGGTAATCGTTGGTATTCCTTATGGCTTCTTGTACCGCCTCAGTGGCTATTAGTCTCACAGGTAAGTGGTGGTTTTTAGCGGCCTCCAGGTCGCTGGTCAGTTCCACCACCCTAATCATTTCATACAATAGATGTAGCATGTATCCCCACTTTACCCTTATTAATAGGCTTTCATGGGTATCCGCTATCGATTTCTGATATAGTGCTAGTGACAGCATGCCGAATTTATGAGACAGATATCTAGTTTTTCTGTCTATACTCATTACCATGTCTCTGAGTTGCTTCTGTCTGTCACTCATTTCTCCTATCTTTCCGTGCATGTCCTGGAAGGTTTTGTCTGTTGTGGTCACTAACTTTCTTAGTGTGTTACTAATCCTCCTGGTGTCTTGTTCTAACACCTCTATTTTCTTTTCATTTCTGGCCGTGTCCTCGGCCCTGCCAAATCCGAATATCCAGTAGAATCCATCAGCTATAATATTTCTCTTGTCTCTGGTTATATCTTCTCCTTCTTTTCTTATTCCTTTCATTACCCTTCTTACTAGTGATCTTCTCGTATTTATCAGCTCCTGAGTGGCAGCGTCCATCCATATTTCTGTTGTCTTTAGATTATCACAACTGTCTTCGTATATCAGTGTCCTATTCTGGCTCGCATTGTTACACAACCCTTCCAAGTTTTCTTTACATTGTTCATATATGCTACTTATATTCATTGGTGGTCTCACTTCTGGTATCTCCACCACGAATACTTGTGTGACGTGGGATTCATCACTGGTAGTTATGATCTTTCCACTTTGCATTATGACACCCAATTCTATCCTTTGTATAATAGGACATATGTTGCCTCCTTCTGGTGCCAAAATTATACTCCCCAGCACAATATAAGCTATCCACAGTGCCTTCCTTCTCCCCTCCATTTTGTATTTTTCTATTTTCTCCCTTTTTATGTGATACTCTTATCTTAATGGGTTCATTTTCAGTCCTGTTCTCTCCCTAGTTGCTCTTATCTGTCTCTGTTGGCCTTTTTATTTCCCAGGCCCCTTTTCAATCTTCCCCTGTATTACCCCTTCCCATTTCCCCCCGGGATTAGCTACACTGCACATCATGTCGGACTATTATTCCTGCTTATTTCATGGACGATTGGTCTATCTTCCTCTGGATCTCATGCCCATAGGCCGGGTATTTATTGTCTCCACCCGTCAGGCTTATATGTCCGCTCCTGGCTCAGCCCTACCTGGGTTTATCACCATGTTACCCGGGGATGTGACCAATCCGCCCACCTCTGATGTGGTTCGTGCCTTAGCCCAGGTGGCTACCTCCATGCCCCCTGCTGCTGTGCGTGCCTGGAGGATAGACGGTCAGGTCCCGGCTCATCACTGGTATCCTCCTCCCAGCGCTCCCTATGGATCCAACTGGCATCCTTATTCGGAGCCTCCTGCCTTTCTACCCCCTGTTTCTTCTCTACCCCTTCCTGCTTATTCCATGCCTTCCGCTCTCCCCTCCACCTTTGCTACTGATTCAGTATCTCCCTCTCCCTTTCAAGTGCCTATTACTTCTTCTATCTCTTCTCCCCCCGCCATCTCTCCCTCCTTTTCCTCTTTGCCTTCCCTTCCTCGAACTGACACTCCTATGCCTCCTCCTACACCTTTGGCTCTCAATATGACTGAGCCTTCTTCCCTTCCTTCTATCTCCGTACCAACGACTTGTCTTCCCGCCTATTCTCTTTCTCCCCTCGCAGTGACCTCTGTTCCTGTGACTTCTCCTCTTCTTTCAGTGGTTTCTGTTCCTACTCCCTCTTCTGGGACCGTTTCGGTTGCCGACCCTCCTGTTTCTGTTCCTTCTGATGAAGTCACTGCTGTGACTATCTCTTCTCCTCCTCTGCTCTTGCCAACTCTTCCTCTCTCCGTTCCTATCTCCCTTTCTATATCTCCTCCTTCTCTTGATGCCGTTCCTACTTCTGATCCTCTTCTCCTGACTCCTTGTGTCGTTGATGTGGGTAGCGCCCCTTCTCCATTCCCTTTACCTCCTCTGTCTCTCCCTTCTTCTTTGCCTCTTCCTATGCCTGCTTCCACCTCTTCTTCTCTCCCTTTGGATCTATCTTCCTCTGATTCCATCCATGACTTCTTTGTTCGCGTGGACTCTGCCACCCGTTATGATGCCCTTCTTTCCTCTGTTCAACAGGCCACACCTACTGCTCTTTGGTCCTCTATCTCCGAGTATATGTCTCCTTTTTCTTCCTGGTTCTCATCTCCTGTTTCTTCCTCCATTCTTTCCCAAACTACTTCTTCTGTTATCTCTACCTCCCATTCTTCTACTTCTGTCCATTCTACTGTCAACACTGTCACTTCCCACCTCAGTTCTCCCTTTGCCACTAATTCCAACACACCCTCATTGGTGATGAGCCTCCCTACTACCCATTCCACCTGTGCTTCTATTTCCCATGACCCTGTCTCTGTTACTTCTATTTCTCTTCCTGCCACTGTTCCTGCAACCACTGTGACTCCAGCCTCTTCTGTCTCTTCTGCCCCTTCTTCAGGGCTTCTGATACCGTTGACCTCTGGCCTGGAGGTGGTGGTGCCGGACCCTATCCCTGCCTCCATGTGTCGTGGGCCGTCGTATCTACCTGTGTGCCTGGATATATCTTCAGGTTCTTCCGTGGGATCACCTAGTCCTGCCTCATCCAGTATGGCGCCCCGCCGTAGCCATCGTCTCCGCCTTCGTCGCCGTACTGCCTCTAACAGCTCTGCTTCTACTGCTCCTTATGGGATTTCTCCTGCTTCCCGGACTCCACCTGATTCTCCCGTCGCTTCTGCCCCTCATTCGGTACGTTCCTTTGATTATCCTAGCTTCCTTTTATATTCTTTGTACTTGGCTGTGGTGTGTCTCAGCCGTAATATACATTGGCTCACCTGTACTTATGTTATTTACAATGTCGTATCTTTCCCCCGTCCTCGGCCCTATATATTGTTTACCTCGGGGTTTTCTTCTGATAGCACTTTGTCTTACTGGTGTCATTTTCTTTATTTTATATGGCTCGGGGTCAAATGGTGTGTTGGGTTGTAGCCCCATGCATTGTATTATTTGGCCCATGTCGTCTGTCTTTCTTATTTTTACAGTCGATTCATTCCCTCTACCCATCCAGGGGTGTGCATTTGTCTCATTTCTAAATAATATGGTACTGTGGTTGCCCTGTGCACATACTCTGATATATGTTTTCCTTTCATTTTAGCCTCCTTCACAAGAGTAGCTACACACACCAGGCATACACAGTTACCGGTAAGTCCTATCATTTGGCTCATTCCTTTTATCTTGTCATTGTACACGGGTATTGTAAGGCATGTTTGTCCCTCTCCCATCATTTGGAATGGTATTATCTTCAATCCAAACGCTCTATAGCTGTCTCCTACCTCTCCTTCCTGTCTCTCTGTGCTGATCGGTATATATACTACCGCTGTTTCGTCGTCTACTCTGCTGTATGTTATGCTTGTAGAACATGTCACTATATGTCCTTTTGGTGTTGACATTGTTTTATGTTGTACATATTGTTCTGTATTGTCCGTACTACTCCATTCGTCCTCTACTAGATCGTCCTCCCTCAGTTGTAGTTTTCTAAAATCTGCTACCACCTTTGTTTGTTGTCTTATACGTTCTAGTGCTTCAAATAGCACTCCCCCTCTTTTCCTTTGGTCGCCGTTCATTCTGCTCCTTTCCCTATCATGACTTCTTCTCCTTCCTCGTTCCTTTCTACAAACAGCTGTAGTTCTGGCATCCTGAGTGGTGTATTGATTGCCATTACTATTCTCCCATGCTCGGCCACTGACTTACATCCGGCTGTTATTCCCTCTGTTGTTATTAGTCTCCATTCTAGTCTCCCTGGTCCATTCAAATTGACCTGTATCATGTCAATTACAGCTCCTTCCTTAGTTAAATACAAAGGTTGCTGTTTTTCTACAATTGTCTGTATGGGTATTGTTTGGCCTTCTATCCGTTGTTGAGTCTCTTTATCACATATAAATGTTCTCATCATTCGTCCTGCCATTTCCACTGTCTCTTGTTGTGTGTCTTTGTTTCCCCTCTCCCCCCTGCAGGTTACCCTGCAGGGTTCCGTTATGTTGTTTAGTCTGTACTCCTCTCCCTTCTTTGCTTGTGGCCCTGTAGTGCTGATCTCGTGTTGTTCTGTATTATTATTTGCTTGTATCAACCCTCCTCCAGGGGCTCCCCGGTGAGTAGCTGTTGCTGTGCAGTCTCCACGCCCTGAGTTCCTCCTAACTGCTCACCACTCCAACCATCAACTGTGGTACATGGTCTGTGGTGTTATGGGCCCGCACTGTGTCTCATGGTAGTAGGTGACTGGTCTCCACCTCCTGCCTCGTTGGCTCCTTGGCTCCGACTGGGCCTTGTGCTCCTTCCGCTGTCCCTCTTATCCTTCTGTCGTCTGGTCCCCGTTCTTCCCCCCCCCCCCTTTTTTCTGTTTATTTTTCTTCTGTGTTTTTTATATCTCGGCTCATTCCCTCCCCTCCCATTTTCCCCCCCATATTCTCCTTTTCTCTACCCCACTTATTTCTATTCCCTGATTTCGGCTGTTCAACCCTCTTTTCAGAATTTTATATAGTTTTATGGCCATCTTTTGCTTTTGTCTGTACTGGCCTCTCTACCGCCAACCTCCTTTGTTCTATTCCCTCCTCGGCTTTGATCGCCATTCTTTTCCCTTCGCTGATTAGTATTCCTTCAGTGATATGCAATTTCTGTATTCTTAACATGAGCATATCCCATGCGTCCCTTCTTCTGATGCATTGCCTACACTTCAGCCTGGCTTCCAGTGCAGCATGTACGTAACATACTGGGGTATAGTATCTACTGTCTGTTATCATCCTTACCCCAAATTTCATATGGTGTTTATTGACTTGCCATCTCAATACTGTTGGCAGTGCGTCAATGTTGATTCTATTCTGTGATATTTTCTGCATGCATAGCTGGAAAAGGGAGGCTCTTTCCTTCTTAAACAATGGTGGCAAGTAGTATCCCGGGGTCCACATGACATCGGCCACATCCCCTCTTCTTTGTCCTTTGTACTTTCCTGCTGTCACCAACATTTTGTCATATTCCTTATTTCCCTTTTCTGCCTTCCTCCCTTTGGATGAGTCCTTCCATTGGGTTCTAGCTGTTTCCCTACTCATCCTCTTTTCCCTCGTCTGTCTTCTTACAGTGAATTCTCTTGATGTGCCTCTTTAGTCCATGTCTCGACGCATACATTCCCTTGCATATGCTACATCGTATCGTTCTGGGTTGGTGTATTATCTCAAAGTGCTCTCTCCTGCCACCCTCTGTAGGCCACACCAGTGGACACCAGTTACATTTATATCCTTCCCCTATATATTGTTCTCCGTCCTCCAGGTAGTATGGCCTGTCTGTGTCCTCCCCTGTACTTTCTGTTTGTGTATCCACCTCCCTGGTGTGTTCTCCTCCACTTTTCCCTTCTATTATAATATTTAGCCTCCAAGCTTTCCTTGTCTGAGTGGATGTTTCCCTCGTTTGTCTGTTTGTTACTTCACTATCCTTTCTGATCTGTTTCCCTTTCCTGGAGTAATCCAGTGGTTCCTCCTGTTCCGTCTCTCCCTCTTCCTCTACCCCTTGTCTCTTTCTTTTGTATTCTATCTCCCCTTTTCCCTTTCCTACCTTCCTTCCTTCCCTTATTCTCCAATTCTTTTCCTCTCCAGTTATATAACCCTCCTTTTCAGGGTCCCCTTTCCTGAAGCATGGTGTTGTGGCTTCTCCGTAGTAATACCTTCCTTTCTTTTCAATCCTCTTACTTCTCCTTACTATCTCCTGTCTCTTCTCACTCTCCCTTTGGTTTGCCGACTCCTTTGATGTCTGATACGTCCAATAGTCCTGCAAAAATTCGTCTAATTCCTGTATTTCCTCCCCTTCCTCGTCGGTGAACCTCGTGTTTCCACCTTCTTCTTCTCCCTCGCTTATAGTTACTATCTCCTTTGGTGTTTCCCCTTCACCTATGGTTGGTCTTTCTTCTTTTCTGCTGTCCCTTTCCATCAATATCAATTGATTGTCCTCTAGTTGGCTGATTAATTGTCTTACACTTATGTCGGCTCCTTTATACCTGTTATGTTTCCCCGTATACTCTTTCATTGCCTTGTTAATTCCCCTAGTATGTCTCTGTATGGCCTCAGTGGCCCTTTCTCCTCAATCCTATTGGTGAGGTTGTATCTGGTTCTCTCCTTTGTGTTGAGCTGCTCCCTGTCTGTGCGAGTACGTCTGTATGCTTGGAGATGTGCATGGGTACTGCCGCATCGTGCCCTCCCCCCTCCCCCCTACCCTCCTTACTCGCTGGAGCTGCTCAGTTGCTCCCTTCCTTGTCGTGGTTGTCTTTTTATTTTACCTTTAGGTATCACCACCTCATCACTTATTTCCTCCTCACTCCTGGCTTTAGCTGCTAATTGCTCTATTCTGTCTCTTCTTTTTCTCCTCTCCGTAGCTCTGTCCTCTCTGGCTGTCTTCTTCTCTTGTCTCTGTTTCTCTAGTTTCTCTTTCTCTTGCAGTAATTGCCTACTTATGTCTACATTCTTACTTCTCCCTCTTTTCTTTGCTTCCCTTTGTTCTCCTTGTTTTTCGTCGCTCTCCTCTTCCTCGCTACTAGCTCTCTGTCTTTTGCTCCATTTCCCTAAAATTTTCTCCTGTTTGTCTCTTTTGTCTGTTAAACTTTGGGCAATTTTAATGGCTGCCCGCCACGTTTTTCTATCCACTCCCGGAATGTTCTGTTCGGGTGTGGCCCGGCCAATATTATCAGGCCCTACCACCCTATCGGGGGGGCGGATTTGCTCCTCTGGGGACCCCCCCTCACTCCTCTGAGTGTCCGAGTCACTGTCCTGAGTGTCTCCTGAATTTCTCTGTTCATTTTGGGTTCTCTTATTTTCTTCGTGAATGACATTCGGTTTAGGCCTCCCTATGTTGGGTTGGGTTGGCTCTTCCTGAGAGCCGCTGCCTTCTATCTCGAGCATATCATCCCTTCGGGTTGTGTGATCCACGGGCTTTATTCTGTTACCTGGTATTCCTACTATTTCTCCCTCCCCCTCCACTATTGTTTCCAAATATGCTCTTTTCAGCTTGTTTACATTCGTCAGGTGTCCTATCATCTTTCCAGTCTTGATTGACCTCAGCTGTACCCTATTGTCCCCCTTGACCTCCTGTATTCTGTATGGTCCTCTATACTTCCCCGCGAACTTGGATACATTGTTCTCTGCACACATGGGGTCATAGTACCAACAATATTCTCCCTCTTTGAAGGCTACCGGCCTTGCTCCTTTGTCCAGCCTATCCCTCATTTTGGTTTCATATACATTGACGTGTTCCTTTGCCATTTGCCTATATAGCTCTATACAGTGCTTTGTCCTTATGAACCACTCAGCCTCACTGCCCACCTGTGGTTCCTCCCTTTCCTCGGGGTAACCCATCGGCGTGGGGTCCCTTCCAAACATAAGGGTATAGGGCGAGTGTCCCGTTCTCAGGCTGATATTGCTCCTGATATTCCATAGTGCTATTCCTAGCAGATCTGGCCAGTACTCGTGATCCTCTGTCACATAACATGCTATGACGTCCTCCAATGTTTTGTGCAGTCTTTCTGCTCTGGCATTTCCGGTCGGATTTCTTGAGCTTGTGAACCTTTGTTTACATGTCAGCCGGGCTGTAATTTCCCTGAACATTTTCCCCAGGTATGTGCTTCCTCTGTCACTACACATTACCTCTATTCTGCCGTACCTACATGCCATTTGTTGCAAGAACACTGTAGCTGCTGTTGTGGCTGTACAATCTTTGGTACAGAACGCCTCCGGCCATCCCGTGAGCAGGTCTATGAAGGTCATTATATATTTGTAGCCTTCTTTAGATTTCCTGATCGGTCCTATGAAATCTGTCTGTACTACCTGCCATGGGTAGTCTGGCATGTCCCAGGACCTGGCCTTTGCCCTAAAATGCGGTGCTCTCTTCCTAAGGGCGCATCTTTCACACCTCCTTACATATTCTACTATGTCCATGTACATGTTTTTCCAGTAGAACGACTCCACTAGTTTGTTGTTTAGTGCTGTTGTTCCTATGTGGCCTCCACACAATATGTCGTCGTGCATCAGGTATAACACCCTAGGTATCATACTTTTAGGTACCATTGTTCGTGCCTTCACTTCCATGCTTCTCTGTGTCTTCCTCTTTCTTGGATCACTGAACTTATATAATATCCCTTGTTTTATACCCATGAAACCTTCCTTTGCCAACACGGCCGCCGCTTCCCTTTCTGATTCTGGTAGTATCCCTTTCATCAGATAATCCATTATGGGTCTACACTCGGGGTCTTTCTCTTGTTCGATTCTGATCTCCTTTTGTGTAATCTCTTCTCTCCCTACTGGAATATTTTCAGGTTCATCCTTCTTCAGTCTGGCCTGCTTTCTGGGTCTTCCTTCTATGATATCCTTCAGTGGCCGGTCATACCTGTTGGTTTCTCTTTGTGGCTTTGGTTGTCGTGGTGTTGGTACTTCCTCTTCGCTGCTGGAGGTTGTATTTGTTCCGTTTGAACTCCCGGTTCCCACTTCTATCGCCAACAATTCACATCCCACCTCTGGTTCAAATTCCTCTCCTTCCTCCTCCACTCCTATTTCCTGATCGCTTAATGGCACCCTGGATATAAAATCTGGTAGGTAGTGTGTCTTTCCCGGCTCGTACTTTATCTCATAGTTGAAGTCTGTCAGCGCCAAGCTCCATCTTATCAACCTCTTTGAAGGCGCCTTTGCCGCCTGTTGTAGTAGTGGTATAAGGGGTTGATGGTCGGTTATTATAGTGATTCTAGACCCTCCTAGCATGTTTTCAAAGTGTTTTAATGTTTTTATCACAGCCAATCCTTCTTTCTCCGTTATAGTATAGTTTGTTTCACTTTTGGTGAATGTGTATCCATAGTAGATGACAGGTCTCATTACACCGTCCTTCAGGTGGCATACCGCACTGCCGCAGGCCATATTTGATGCGTCTGTCAGTATATAGAAATGTCCTCCTATCTCTGGATGTACCAGCAATGGTGGGCTGGTCAGTTTGTCTTGTATTGTTTTAAATGCTCTTTCACATTCTTCCGACCATACAAACGGTACGCCTTTCCTCAACAGTTTGTTCAGCGGTACTGCCAATGTGGCGTAATTTCCTACAAATTTGTTGTAATAATTACACAGCCCCTGAAACGATTGTAGAGTTTCCTTGTTGTTTGGTCTGCCGAATTCCTGTACTTTCTTTATTATCCTAGGCTGTGTTCCCAGTCCTTCTGCGTTTACTGTGTGCCCGAGAAAATTTATTTCTTTCTTCCCCCATTCACATTTGGATGGTTTTACCGTTAGTCCTGCTCCCTGTAGTGCCTTCAGCACTTTCTCCACATTTTCTATGTGTGATTGTACGTTGGGGTCGAATATTATGATGTCGTCTAAGTAGGCCAAGCATGTTCGTGGCATTAGTCCTGCTAGTGCCAGTGACATTATTTTTGTAAATTGCCATGAGCTTTGTCTCATGCCAAATGGTACTCTCTTCCACTGGTACACTCCCAGCGGTGATGCAAACGCTGAATACTTTCTGCTATCTGGGTGTAAGTCACATTGATGGTATCCGCTTAGTAGATCGATACACGTGAAAATAACTGGTTTTCTATAAGCCATGTATAGGAACAAGCTTCTAGCTGTTGGTGTTGGGTAGGTGTCGTCCTCTGTCATCATGTTCAGCACCCTATAGTCTGTGCATAGCCTGGGCTTACCGTCCTTTTTCTGTACTACTACCAGAGGGCTGCGCCACGCGCTGTTACTGGGTTCTATTATACCCAGCTTCAACAGCTGTCTGATCTGCGTGTCTATGATATCCATTTTCTGTGGGGAATATCTGAATTGTCTGGCTTGACATGGTCCCTTTGACTCGTCCACTCTTATCTTCATTGGTTGCCATGTGCAGTGTCCTATCTCCTCCATACTGAACGCCAATGTGTCTTTGTTTCTGACTAGCATCTTTTTAAACTGTATCTGTTCTTCCTGATTCATACATGTATCGGGCATTTCTAGCTTCATTATCTTTTCTTCCTTTTCTGTGTTTCTGCCCTCCTTTTGTTGTCTCTCCCCCCATCTTGTGCTTGCCTGTTCTGTTTGTTGTGTTCTCTCCACCCCGTTGTCTTTATATATAGCCATACACTCCTTTATTGACTTATCTATTTCCAGGTGTCCTAATGTATTCTCTAACCTGAGATGGTCTGCTCTCCCTTCTTTCGCATATGCTAGCACGTCCCACCTACCAATGAATATTGGATCCGGTGTGGCATTGCACACTTTCGTAAACCATCCTCTATCCGTGTAGTTTAAAGCATGTTCCACTCCTGCTACGGTGAGGTTTGATGGTTCCAATCTGACCACTTCTCCATATCGCCCACTGTCTCTCCTCCAAGGTGCTACCTGTATTATTTTCTCTTCCCATGGTTTTATCACCATGCTGCCTATGCTTGAAACAGGGTCCCCTGTGAACAACGTCACTTTCCCTTCTGTCATTTTAATTTCCGCCTGTGTGTCATTCAGTAGGTTTCTTCCTATTATAATGGGGTACATCAGTTTGTCTACCACGTAAAATTGGTAGCATACCCCTGAACCCTGCAGGTTACATTTCAGTCTCACTATCTCCTTTAGTTTTCTGTCTGTCTCGTCCCCCAATTTTACTGATATCTCTTTGACTTCCTTTCTTTCCCAGATCTGGTCTTCATTTATCTCCTCCAATGTCTCTTTTGATATAAAGCAGTCTGATGCTCCTGTATCCACTAAACCATAGTATGTTCTCCATCCTATGTTCATTTCTATAAACATAGGTGACTGTCCCTTCTCTTCCATGGGTCTCGCTGATCCGTCCCTGCTTAACAGGTTTAATTCCGGGGTTGGAACGGACCAGCTACTCCGTTTCCCTGATTTGGTCCTTCCCTCCTGCCCTGGGGCATTCTCATTCTCATACTCTCCCTATATTGGCTCAAGTAGTAACATTGGTCTGTGGTGTGTGTGCTAGTGTCGTGGATTAGACAGTACTTCCCCCTGAATCCTCCTGCCGCGCCAGGTGGTTGCTCCCCTATCATCCTTACGTACTCTCTTGCTCTCATTGAACCCTTTTCTCTGCTGTCCATCTCCTCTGTCTGTCCTTGTATCCTGTTGTTCATATATTGATTGGCATTCCCTCTGTACCCATTTCCTCCCCCTGCTGTTCCCCCGTTGTTCCTTCCGTCTCTGTTATTCCATCCATTTCCTGCTGTATTGTTGTTCGTTGTCTGTGTCCTTTGGGGTTCCTGTCTGTTGCCGTTGTTATAATCCCCTCTTCTGTCTCCCCCTTTGTTCTCCTGCCATGTTGTCGGTACTTCATTCTTTTCTGACCATTGGTTCCTGTATTCCATGGCGCACATCTCCATCATCCTGTTCATCTCTCTCTCATTTCTTTCATATCCCCTTAGACTGTTATCTGTTGTTTCATATACCTCGGCCATTCCTAGCTTTACCTTTCTTCCCTGTCTCCTCCTTTCTATGGATTCCAGCAGTTCTGCCTTTTGTACCGCTGCATTGAATGTTAACTGGGTTGTCTTTTCTAGTTCTTCCGCGATACTGTCCTTTACCCCTGATACAAATACCGATATCATAGATGAATCGTCTTTGCCCGGTCCGTCATATTCCTTCACCTGCAGGGCAAAATCCCTTACTGACTGACCCTTTTCTTGTTTCAAGTGAGTCAGGTCCTGATGTTTCTGCCATGGGGATCTATTGTCATCGAATGTGTCTTTCAGTATCTTCCTAACTTTATCCAATGAATCTTTTTCTCGTTCCTGTATGGCTTTCATCCAAGTGGCTGCTGCTCCTTTTATGCATAGTTTGACGTATTTCAATTCTATGTCTGGCGTCCATCCACACACCCCTGAAATCATTTTTATTTCATCCAGAAATTCTTCATAGTCTTCACCTTGCTTCCCCGTAAAGGTAGGCAGCTTTAGGCTTGGGTTAGGCATGATGTCGTCTATTCCTCCCACTTCTACAGCCTCCTCCTCTTCTTCTTCTTCCTCCTCTTCTGGGTAGTATACTGTCTTCCTGTTCTTTCTCTCCTCGTCTTCCTTTGCTATCCTCTCTCTTTCTAATCTCCTTTTCTCTGCTTCCTCTCTTTCTCTTATCCTATTATTGTTTGCTCTTTCCTCCCCTTCTTTCAATAATCTTCTTTTTAATATTTCCTGTCTCTCTTCCCTTTCCCTGTCTTCTTTATCCCTATCCGCTCTTGCTTTCTCTATTCTCTTCCTTGTCTCTTCCCGCTCCCTCTCTCTCTCTTCTGCCGCTCTTCCTTCTCTTTCCCTGTCTTCTTTGTCCTTATCGGCTCTTGCTTTCTCTATCTTCCTCCTTGTCTCTTCCAGCTTCCTATCTCTCTCTTCTGCTGCTCTTTCTTTGTCCTCCTCCTCGGTTGTCGTTGTTTTCTTACAATATCCTATCCCTATTCCTGGTAGTATGTCTTCATAAAGCCCCTGTTTATTCAGTCTCAATTGGCTATCGCTGCTTCTACTTCTTCTACTTCCCTTTCTGTGGTCTCCTTCCTCTTCCTCTCCACTACTTACGAGTCCTCCCTCACTACTACTTCTGCTTCTAATCGGTTTCTTTCTTTTCAGGCCTTGGTTCCTGTTCTCTTCATTTATCCCTTTTTCCTTTTCTCTTCTTCCTACTACCTTCTGTCCTTCCTCAGTTGTTGTTTCTTCTTCCTCTGTTCCTTTCTCTCTTGTTGCAGCTCTCTCCCACTTTCTTTTTGCTTCTTCTCTATATTCTTCCTGTTGTCTCCGGTTGCTTCCTGTAATCCTCTGCTCCTCGTTTATATGGTTTTTTAATTGTACTATGTTTCTTTTCCTTTCTACCCTATTCCTTTCGTCTCCTTTTTCCTGGATCCCCTTCGCTTGTTCTTCCTGGTTCAGACCTATATTCTGTCCTTCTCTGTGTGTTGGTGTTCTTTTCTTTGCTGATTCTTCTATGCTCCCTTTTTCCTGTAGCTGTATTATAGCTATTTTTGGGCTTTGTAGTCTTTGTTGTATCCCTACCTGTGTTATTATTGCTTCTCCATCCCGTGCATGCTGTAATACATATTCCTCTGTTCTTTTCTGCGTCAATGATTCTTCTGTCTCACTGTCTTCCTGTTCCTGTATTATATTGTATTCCTTAAAGAAAGGGCTCGTTATCTCTCTTTGTATTGGTGTTAGACTGATTTGTTCCCCTCCTATTATTGTTGTACCATCTTCCCCTTCATCTGTGCTATATGTCTTACTAGTTGTTGGAGTTCTGTCTTTCTCGTTTTCTGTCCCTTCCCTCTTTCTCCCTAGTCGTCTTCTTTCTATGAATAACTTCCTAACTACTGTTTCTAAATGCCCCCCTTCTCCGAGGTTATGACTTAGAGGTGTGCCACTATCGGTGGCTGTGATCAGTTCTCCCTTTGTCTCCCCATCTACTTCTTCTCCTTCTCCCTCGCTGTATATACGTTCTGTAACTTTTACTATCGGAGTCTGTTCGTCCTGGTCTTTTTCTGTTTCTTCTTCTCTCTCCAACTCTTCCCCTTCTCCTTCTGTGCTCTCCTCTCCTCCTTCCCCTCGTTCCTCTTCTGTTCTACCTTCTCCTCCTTCTTCCTTTTCCTCCTCTGGTTCTTCCTGTTCTAGTTCTTCAGCTTCCGATGCTTCTTCTTCCTTTTCCTTTTCCTCTTCCTTTTCTGATTCTTTGTTCTCCCCTTTTCCCTCGCCCTCCCCTTTTTCTACTGTTCTGTTCTGTGGTTCTCTGTTCTCTTGGTTTTCTGTTTCTCCCCCCACCTCTAAGTCATTGTCAGCTGCTCCAACCGTGGCCCCGTGGGCCCCTCGCCGCTGCCCGTTTTCCACCTGTTCTTGTTCACTGTTTCTTACTGTAGGTGGTCCAGGTGATGTCCTGTCAGTTTCCTTATGTATTGGCCGGCACAGTACCGCCGACAGTCCTGGGTAGGGTGTTGCTCCCGTTGGTATAGGCCTTACCTCGGGTAGCTCTTCCCTTTCACCTAGCCGGGATGTGTGTGGTTTTTCCTTTTTCTTTCCTGTCTTAATTGCCACCTCTCTTCTATTCCTATATCCTAGGCTTATCTCTTCTACCGCCCCTGACGATCTTAGCCCCCTCCTGGGTTGATCAGTCCCCTGTCGGAGGCTTCTTTCATCAACCTCTTCTTCTGTTGATTCTTCCTCCTCTCCCTCTGTGTCTATAAATTGTATATCCTCCTCTCTGTTTGTGTTACTCTGTACTTGATTCGTTAGCCCTATGTGTACTTTACTGCTGTGTCCTGTGTGCTCTATACCCTGCTCACCCCCTCCGGGCGCCCCCCATGGCAGCGAGCCGCTGGGCGGTACGGGGAATGGCGTCAGAGACATGAAAGTCCATCTCAGCCAAACCAGAGTAAACCACCATCTGGGCTATAGTTAATGTCCTATATAAACATAGTGTTTTAGTATACTTAAATGGGGTTCAACATTCGCCTTCTACGCTCTTACTCTATGGGGTAAACTAGTCAGAGGTAGGCTTCCGCCCAAGGATAACGCAAGGGTAGTGAGATCCAGCTTTATTTGATGTTATAGATGTTATAGTATATATAGAGCACTTTCACAGGTTTATATTATAATCACAGCCTTCCCTTCATATATATAGAGATATGTACATTATTTCTAGCATTTAGCTCCAGGGCTTGCATTGATAATTATACGCGACGGCCTTAGTCAAGGCAAAGTATACATATAAATATCCAGCAGGAATCCTTTATGGAATCCAGAATGTATAAGTCTCCACGCAGTCAACCAATAAATACTTTCAATCTTCTTTCATTTAGGTCATTATATGTCCATATCATAATCATCAACATGTCTCGAAGACGACCTCATACGCTTCTCTATGATACCGATGGATCTGATATCGGTTTACGAGAACACAGGTGCAATCTAAGGGTTACTCTCCGGTCACCACTATGGATCCGGGGTACACACATACTATCAGTTTCCAATTCATCAGGTCGGCCAGCCTATACAATTGGCTCTCCAGCTCCATGCTTATAAAACCGGTATACTGTATCACTAACTCCATGGTTCTCTCCAGAATATAGGACCCCAGGTTAGCATGTGAATAGACCATTCAATATACCATTTCGGTGGCAATGTCGTTATACCATATCTCCAATTGAAACATTATACATAAATGCACAGATTCCAATGATCCATATTTCCCAACGTCTAGATCACAAGACCGTTGTTTAGTCAATGTTAAACCGATGTTAATCCTTTAGAACCACACACATACTCCTCAGGAGTTACACAGTGCCATCTGGTGCTCTCGATCGTACTCCCCAAACGCTCACTGATAACTGACTGCGCTTTCCTTTTCCCCCCAGGCTTATACTTGTTTTCTTTTACTTTATTTCAGCTTCCCTTCACGACAGCACCCAGCACTTATTGATTGCTCGTCAGCGTCATCTTTCATCTCTATTGATTGGCCATTAGGCGGCCCTACTCAAGACCATCCTGGATAAATTAGGCATGGGATGGTCGCGGCCATGTCGTGCCCGGGGCCGGCCCTCAGCCTGTGTCGTTGCCTACCCCCTATGCTGCTCTCGAGGCCCTAGTGATCGCCTCCTTCACCAGCTACCCCACCTGCTGCCCTTGAGGCCCTGGTTAACCGCCTCCTTCGCTACCTACCCCACCTGCTGTTCTCGAAGACCCCGGCCACGGCCGTCCTGGCTCCACGGATCCTAACCCCGACGCATAGCCCCATTTGCCTGTACTACTTGCCCCCATCGCCGAGGCCGCGTTCCCCATTCGCCGTTCGTCTTCCCGATCTTAGCTTATCTCCTGACCTGGATTTCATACCGTGTTATCTTTCCCACCAGCTGTGTCAGCCCGGATCCTAGTCTATTTGTTGCTTTCCTGCTCGGGCTCTAGGCCCTGGCCACAGAGCTGAATATATTTAGCCCACATAACTTTTGACTCTTATTGTGGCCAAGTCTACCATTACAGGACCTTATAACATTATATATATATGTTCCTTATATTCGTTATTTACTGTGTGGCCCGCGTACTGGGCTTGTCCGATTTACATGTGACTTAATGTATGCGACGACTTTCTTTTCTCTTATTATATTAATCTCACTGTACTTATATCTTAAAGTGTACTGTTTCCCCCCACTTATTCAATGTATATCTACTATACCCATACATATTCATACATATATATGTACAGTTTCGCCCGTTCCCTTATGTTATATTATACATTATTTATCAATCAATAAATATATCCTCCAAACCTTTTTTGCTCTTCTTTAGTTTTCCACTATAACCCACATGTACCAGTATTACTGGCAGTAGCGTTGAGGAGGGGATACTTGAATAAATCTACCATAAAGTCCTGTATAGACACAACATGGATATCCAACATACGGTATATAGACCAATGCAGCAAGAAAGTGTGACTTTTCAGAAAAGTTGTTGATAAAGTTTTTGAACATTTCCAAAGCTTAACTGACAAATTCATAAATATAACTCCAATTCTCCATTCTAATATACCTTTTCTGAATTGTCCCGCGAATCTCCTACTATGAGATAGTTGCAACCATACCCATTACAGGCAATGTAATTAGCATTCTGCTAAAACCAACGTAAACACACCTTTTTTTAAATGAAAAAATCACCCTTTCTTGATGCAATGGTCTATAGTAGAATCTCACTATAAGCTGTGTTGCCCTGGGGGGCAAGACGAGATTTACATTTCAATTGATTCATATGTAACACTTTAATACCATTATAATTTCAGAAGTTGTACAACACTAGCAGAATGTCGAACCCTGCGTCCCCGTCGGTGGCAGTTATTGGAGGCGGTATCTCGGGTCTGGTGACTGCGGTGCGCCTCAACCAGCTCGGTATCACCAACGTGACCGTGTTCGACACAGGTAGGGAGCAGCTCCAGATCAGCACGACTTACTGTCAAGTCTCTCTTTTAGGCCTAAAAAAATGTGGTGTTCCGGTATCCCGACCGACCCTCTGTTTTTGAGGCCGACCTTAATTTTTTTAGAATTTTTTTTAATTTTTAGAGATATTTTAAACATTTTTGTCGCTTTTACTACTAAATTTTTTTTTTAATCCGACCTACCTTTTTTTTGGCTTTGTTACCCACACCCCCATCTTGTGACAACCCTATACCCCACAATGGGGTTGGCTCTGAAATAATACCTCTCGGCTTGTAAAAGAAGCAGAACCCCAGGGTTGGTTAAACTTATAGCGTTAGCCCAAAGTCTAGGTGCGGGCTATAAGAGTCACAGTATAAAACGTAGTGAACCAACATAAAGAAGGAATTGATTGAGTATTTCGCAATTTATAAAGTTCTTACTCAAACTCAACTTTCTCATTTGCTAATTTTACTTATTGCAAATCTCACTATTTTTAACCTTTGTAACTCTCTGATATAATAAATTCTTAACATGTTATACCTTTTTATTGAAAACTCATTGGATGGTAAACAAAATAAACTACATTTAGTGTTATAAAATGGAGAATCCAATTCAAATTACTGTATAAAATTATTTTTATGGCGTTTTTAGTACTTTAATTGGAGTTTAATTGTCTCCAAAATCGTGGAATTTCAGCCTTTGTTCTAGTCTAAAATGCCCCTAAAAGGGCGGGGGGGGGGGGGGCGCTTATTAGGGGGAGGGCGCTTATTAAGTCAAATACGGTATATTCTTAAAGTGACATGGTTCGATGATTAAGGGTCAAAAAATAATTTAGTTAAAAATGAACCAGAATTTTCCCTATGGCCATACTTCCATGTGCTAGATATTTTATTTAATCTCATTACCTAAAACCCAGCTAAGTAGTCAAACGCTATAATTCCCCTATTGAAAATACACTGTAAAATGCTATTCTTGGGCCACATCTGAACCTCTATTAGGGCTGTTATTGCCCAAAGATGACATTTTATTGGGCCCTATCCTCCAAATATGATATTGTACTAACATTTGAAACACATTTACCGTATTTGACGTAATCAGCGCCCTGGGCGCTTATAAGATTATTTTCATGGCGGTTTTAGTACTTAAGAGTTTAATTGTCACCAAAATCGTAAAATTTGAGCCTTTGTTCCAGTCTAAAAATGCCCCAAAAAGGGGGGGGGGCGCTTATTAGAGGGAGGCCGCTTATTACCTCGAATACAGTTTGTTCTTAACAATTTCTCTATTGACCTTCAGGAAAGAATGCTGTCGGAGGTCGCTGCTCCAGTCGCGATGTCCGCATTAATGGCCACAACCACGTCTTTGACCACTCATGTCAGTACTTCACGGTGAGCGACCCGCAGTTTGCCAACATCGTGTCCTACCTACACAAGAAGGGGGCCATACGGCAATGGGGCGGTCCAATCGGGCACGTAGACCGCACAAAGAACTTCCAGAAGAACTCCGACAGTGTGCAGTGCTTCATAGGAACATCCGGCATGGCCTCCATACCCAACTGCCTGGCCGAACTCGTCGAGGTATGGACCTGTCTTACTATTTTTTTCATCTATGTAACATCATAGCCCGGTGTGGGTGGGGGAGGTGACTGTTGTACTAACCTACATGTTGCTATGTCATGTTGCTATGTTACATTGCTATGTTCCGTTGCTAGGTGCGGCGCCCGGTGTGGGTGGGGGAGGTGACTGTTATACTAACCTACATGTTGCTATGTCCTGTTGCTATGTTACATTGCTATGTTCCGTTGCTAGGTGCGGCGCCCGGTGTGGGTGGGGGAGGTGACTGTTATACTAACCTACATGTTGCTATATCGTGTTGCTATGTTACATTGCTATGTTCCGTTGCTAGGTGCGGCGCCCGGTGTGGGTGGGGGAGGTGACTGTTATACTAACCTACATGTTGCTATATCATGTTGCTATGTTACATTGCTCTGTTACGTTGCTAGGTGCGGCGCCCGGTGTGGGTGGGGGAGGTGACTGTTATACTAACCTACATGTTGCTATGTCATGTTGCTATGTTACATTGCTATGTTCCGTTGCTAGGTGCGGCGCCCGGTGTGGGTGGGGGAGGTGACTGTTGTACTAACCTACATGTTGCTATGTCATGTTGCTATGTTACATTGCTATGTTACGTTGCTAGGTGCGGCGCCCGGTGTGGGTGGGGGAGGTGACTGTTGTACTTACCTACATGTTGCTATGTCGTGTTGCTATGTTACATTGCTATGTTACGTTGCTAGGTGAGGCGCCCGGTGTGGGTGGGGGAGGTGACTGTTGTACTAACCTACATGTTGCTATGTCGTGTTGCTATGTTACATTGCTATGTTACGTTGCTAGGTGCGGCGCCCGGTGTGGGTGGGGGAGGTGACTGTTGTACTAACATACATGTTGCTATATCGTGTTGCTATGTTACATTGCTATGTTACGTTGCTAGGTGCGGCGCCCGGTGTGGGTGGGGGAGGTGACTGTTGTACTAACCTACATGTTGCTATGTCGTGTTGCTATGTTACATTGCTATGTTACGTTGCTAGGTGCGGCGCCCGGTGTGGGTGGGGGAGGTGACTGTTATACTAACCTACATGTTGCTATGTCATGTTGCTATGTTACATTGCTATGTTCCGTTGCTAGGTGCGGCGCCCGGTGTGGGTGGGGGAGGTGACTGTTATACTAACCTACATGTTGCTATGTCATGTTGCTATGTTACATTGCTATGTTCCGTTGCTAGGTGCGGCGCCCGGTGTGGGTGGGGGAGGTGACTGTTATACTAACATACATGTTGCTATGTCATGTTGCTATGTTACATTGCTATGTTCCGTTGCTAGGTTCGGCGCCCGGTGTGGGTGGGGGAGGTGACTGTTATACTAACCTACATGTTGCTATGTCATGTTGCTATGTTACATTGCTATGTTACGTTGCTAGGTGCGGCGCCCGGTGTGGGTGGGGGAGGTGACTGTTATACTAACCTACATGTTGCTTTATCGTGTTGCTATGTTACATTGCTAGGTGCGGCGCCCGGTGTGGGTGGGGGAGGTGACTGTTATACTAACCTACATGTTGCTATATCATGTTGCTATGTTACATTGCTAGGTGCGGCGCCCGGTGTGGGTGGGGGAGGTGGGCTGGCAGTCTGACATCAGGAAGTGGAAGGTGGACCAGTACGGCTTCTATGACTACCTGGTCATCGCACACAACGGCAAGTGTGCTGACCGACTCATGGCAGCCGCCGGGGCTCCCCAGATCCACTCCCTCCTACAGGTCAGCTCCAGTTATTGTTATAAATGACCAATGCTCTCTGTATTTTTCTAATGCAAGTGGAACTTTTGGCCAGGCTAAAAGAAATTTATTTTTTTAATTTTAGTGGTGTGCCTTAGCCCATGAAAATCATTTAAAAAAATATGCATGCAAATTAAGATTAAACATAAATTTCAGGCTTATTTCTTCAGATAATTTTGTATTCACTTCTATGAGAATCGACAGAAAAATTTCCGACCCCCCCTGGGGGGGGGGGGGGGTTAAAATCCTGCCCCCTCTTGAGGGGGGCGTAAAACGCTCTGAGGGGTAAAAATGTTCGCACCTCCGCGCGAAATCTCACCACCCCCCCCCCTGTAATTAATAAATGAACACTCCCTAAAGGGGTGCCTGTCAGCCACAATGTCTGATATCTCCGACCCAAATGTGCTCTAATTAGTCTACATGGCAGTCTTACACAGAGGTCTCAGCCATCATTTAGAATTCAATTTTTTTTTTGTTTTGCTTTAAGAGTCAGTCAAATGTCGGTTTAAAAATGATTGTTATATTTTGTCAGTCATTTTCTACATTTTGTATAAATGTCAGTTGAAAGCATATTTTGTGCAACAGTTTCAAAATACCCCGGTACTTCAAGAGAATGTATCTCTGACTTCTCGATTTTCAAAAATTCCTGGGTGTTGTTACATGCGAAATTACAGTTCTAAACTTGTCAGTTGAAAGAATTCTTTGTCAGTTAAATGCCAGTTAAAGTTGGTATCCCAATTGGGGTGACTAGAATTGACCCCTCTCAATAATTACCTGAAAGTCCTGAATGTATACTTTTCTTCTGAAATGAGTGCTTAATTCTGGTTACCAAGAGTCTTAAATGCTTTAATGTAAGGTGTGTAATAACATCTAGATCTACAGCTTTCATGGATTAAACTCAAGCATTGGCAAACCATCTGAGATATGCTGCCACCTGTGCAGATGTCAATGCACTAATGTGTTCATGAATAGAGTTGAGCTACTGGATCTGCAATGGGAATATTTTGTAAACACTATACACAGCTGCCACCTTGTGGTTTAGAAGAGAGGCATGCTAATTGCTTTATTTTTGACTGCTCAGTGAAAATTCATTTTTGCTACTGTGTGAGGATTTTTGTATGGAAGTAGTTCTCATAGAGCTTTGATACTTCCACATATGTATTACAACATCAGCATGCTTATCCCCATGCTGGAAGTGGACATTCGTCACCGCAACAGTTGGGATACCAACTTTAAAACTGTGACTGAAAAATAGTGGGTACCCTGTAAAATACATAGACAAAAGTTCACGAGTTTTAGCCTGTTGACAGGGTTATTTCACGAGTTGACAGGGGCCGTATTTCACGAGGCCGTAGACCGAGTGAAATGCTGCCCACTCTTCAAGTGAAATAACCCTTCAACAGACTAAAGCAACTGTGCCTTTGTGTTTATCCTTTATCTTTTTTGATTCAAATTTTCCAAATAATGATAGGGGGAAGCCTAAAATGACATTTTCTATGTAATCCAAATGAAAACAAACCGCCATTTTTGATGACGTCATAGGGCTGTGAAATACGGCCGTGGGTTATTTCACGGGGGAGTGAAATACAGACCTCTTTGGTTAAACCAATGAGGCTGATGTATTCCACAAAAAATAAATAGACAAATGCCAATGCCGATTGATACTGTCTCTGTTGTATTTCACGAGTGGGGGCTGGCCCCCACGAGTGAAATACATCAGAGCAATATCAATGTAGTTGGCATTTGTGTTTATATATTTTTTAATTTGAAGCTATTTAATGAAGGAAAACAACTTTTTCTTATCCCATTGAATACGGCCACATTATATTCAATGATGGCATTGAATACGGCCTTCAAGATCTAGTATCCCAAAAAATAAAGTTTGTCCCTTTCCCCCGCTGTCTAGGCGCGTTTCTCGGACCACCTTCTGCCGAAGGAGAACAAGATGACCCTGTGCTCGTTGTGGGTGCTGCTGGTGGCCTTCCCGGAGCCGCTCCGGGTGGCGTACCAGGGCGCCCACGTGGACGGAGACCAGGACGTCAGCTGGGTGGCCAACAACACCGCCAAACTCAAGGACAAGGACGCCCCGCAGACCGCCGACAGGACCGAGTGCTGGACGGTGGGTGCATTTTTTGAATAAGTTTATTGACCAATAATTCATGTAAATGTATAACACGTTCTGCCATTATGGTCAGGATAAATATATACACATATATTACAATTTGAACTTGTTGCTAACTCCTTGCGGTACATTATAATATACTATAGATGATTCAATATATCTAGTTTTCCATTTAACGTCCGACACTCTCAAGAAGGGCACTCAATGGAGTCTATGTACAGTTCGTGTGCTCATGGTTTTTTGGCGTCTTTATGTCATTTGGTGTGAGGGATTGTTGGAATTTGAGAAAGATATACTATACTTTATAGGTTGACTTATACTAAGATCAGCCTTGGACTTTTAGGTTTAGGTATGAGGAGCTGCTAGTGATACAGATAGTCCCTTGCTAAGCAACTGGTTATCATAGCAATAAAAAATGATGAGACCAATAGATTCCTTGCACTTCATATAGGGCGGGGGGGGGGGGGGGTAGGCGAGGTTGTAATCCTCCTAAGTGCAATATTTATGAATGGGATACATAATCCTAAACGCAGCCTGCCTTATTTTCTATCTATGTTTATTGACATGAACAAGGAGACTTCTGTAATCATAATGTATGATATGTAAGAAATATAGGCTATTTAAACTCAAACTCATAGAATTGTACTTGGGGAGTGCTTATCTTTTTCAACAACATCCAAGATAACTATAACTGACCCCCCAGGGCTGACGACCTGCACGCTTAGGATAGTAGTCCATAAGTCGACCAAGGAATAGTCATGAGTCAGTCTATACGAAAACCTGCCAGACACCGGCTATAGCCGGCAGAAAGTCTGCCGGTCCGGCAGAAAGAAGGCTACTGCCGGTCCGAATAGCTGGCTGTATTGATTCTTGCTGATATGCCATTTTTTACGGCTTGTAAATCAGACCATTATTAAGGTTTCTACAGCATAAAACAGAAAGCTTTGATATTTTCTCAAGTTTTCTTTAGTAAATTACATGTCAAAATGGTTAATTTTATTGTAACATATAGGGAAGCCTTATTTATTATCATTGTCAGTACAAAGACTTACCGGTAAATGTTATTTTTAAATAGCAAGATCGTACTCCGAAATCCGGGCCTGCAAAAATTGAGCCGGGCCTGCAAAGAAAAAAATGCACGACCAAATGTCCTGCATGGTGAAAATGTTTTCGTATAGGATCATCATGAGGTCTAGGATGTACCGGGAATATGAATAATACATAACACTTTAGAAATGGTCAACCCTTACACCTGATTGGTCAACTATGTTATGTTAAACCCCATCCTCATCTCATCCCTCATCCAAAGTGATTATAATGTATTATCACCAAGTGGGTACTCTTATTTGTTGTGATTATTATGAATCGACGCCATTACACTTTAGCTTAGATAGAGATTAATAACCAAAAAAAGGCGTGAGCAAAACGGCATTGCCGAGCTTAGTGACAGATTATGTTTTTACATAATAACTGTAGTACCTTCAAGGAAAGCTAATTCATATACCCGGTACATTGTACTTGTAATTTGTTTAAACTCTAACTCAATCCCAAAACCATAAAGTAAAACCATAAAAGGTAAGGTGTAGCACATTTTAAACTTTATTCTAAAATTTATAAAAAAAATTACAACCAATCTGAGATGTACTTTTCTTATTATACAACTGGATATCCATTGTCATAGTGAACAAGTCTCTCCTCTGTGTACCGGTAGTAAAGCTGATGATTAAGGGAGTGCTCATTTTTTAACAACAGGGGGGGGTGAGATTTTTTTCACCCCCCCCCTAGAGGGGTCGAAATTTTTTACCCCCCGCCCCCCCCCCCCCCCGGCAGGCCGAAAATCGCGCGCATTCGCGCCCCTTTGTAGCATAGTAACGGGCTGGCTTTTCCCCTCAAAACAGGTTGAATTTTTTTTACCCCCCCCCGCCACTGTTAAAAAATGAGCACTCCCTAAGGGGTATTAATAGGAACTGGAAATTCAACGCATGTCATCATTGTCATTGATTATATTACAGGTTCTGAGCACGAGAGGCTTTGGGAAGGTCCACAAAGTGCCACAGGAGATGGTTCCCCCCAAGAAGGCGTCAGAAGTGACCGAGTTGCTGCTGACGGCGTTTGCGCGAGTTATCAAGACGAAGCGAGACAAGCTGCAGCCGTGTTACACCAAGGTGCAGCTGTGGGGCGCCGCGCTGCCCATCAACCGCCTCAACGACCCCGCACGGTGAGGCCGTTTTTTTTTCGTTTCTTTTCACCCCCATCTGCTGTTGTTTTTTTTAGAATTTTAGCAAAAAAAAAAAAAAAAAGTACATGCTGACTAACAAACACCCAGAATTAGGCCTTCAAAATAGGGAATGTTTGAGAAGATTTCTTAATATACCTTCATTTGATAGCCAAAAAAAGACTTTTGCATAGTTTTTTTCTTTCTCTTCTTTTTTTCATCATGAAAATCGTAAATTTGGGAATACTTCTTTCTTTTTTAAGATTTACAATGAGAAATGTCAAAAAGTGGATAAATATTGGCATATTTGGCATCACATTAAAGCTAGGCTGTCAGTAATGCAGTAAGTTAGGGAAAACTTACAATATAACACTTTTAAAGACTAATAAATTCTTGACTAATAAAATTTGAATTTTGGTTTTGAAAAGATATATCAGCCTATACATTTTAGCCCGTGAGCAACTTTTTTTTTAAAAAGCCTCCCTCGTCATATTTTTCAGTCCTTGGTGATGAGAAACAACTTTTTTTTTTGCGTGGCCTTTTTTCAGTATGTTGCATTTCTTTGCAGGTGTATCTTTGACGCGTACCGCCAGGTGGGGGTGTGTGGTGACTGGCTCGTCAGTCCCTGCGTCCAGGGGGCCGCACTCAGCGGGCTCTCCCTCGCAGAGCGCATCCACAAACACATCTCAGGTAAGGCCAAAAAAGAAAGAAGGTTTGTTTTAGGTATAATGGCAAGAAAATGTAGGGTCGGTAGGTCGGATTTTTCTTTCCCCACCCCCCTTTTTTTTTTAATATGAAAGTATTAGCCCGCCTCTCCGAAGACCCTAAAATTGACCAAGAAAGGGTGAAAATACGAAAATTTCTTCAAAATTGCTCTAAAAAACATGGGGTCGGTCAGGTGACCTGAAATAACTGCAAAGAGTAGGCCGTTCACAGTGGCCTGCCATGGCGCGAACAAACAGCTAATTTTCCCCTCTCTTTACACTAATGTCTCATTTATGGCTAATTGACTCCAATAACCATAGCTGTTATCCTACTATTGGAAAGCTATGGTTTCACGCTACACATGTATGACATTTCCGCAATGGTTTTAAGATGTTGAGTATTGGTTTTATTTGAATGAGTAGGTGGGAGCTTGGAAGTGTGTGCTGCCTGTGGAGCACCCACTTTTGGCATTGGGAATTGATAGCTGTCCAGAAACACTCTGTGGGAGAATGGCTATTATGCTGGGGTATTCTTCTCTGATCAATTTGGAAAGGACTGCATCGGAAAGCCATGATATAGGCCTAGATCTATCGAAGTCACACCCTTTCCTCAGACTTCTAGAATCAGATCAGATCTACATTAAAATGAGTTTTAAACACATCAAATCACCTTTAAATCTTTGCAGGGTTAATGTGTGTGACCAGACATTTAAATCCCACATATGTCTTGTATCAAATGTCTGAAGACCAAAATAAACCAATGAGAAGAAGTCAGCATAATACACAGATATGTGGAACTATCCTTTCTGAGAAGTAGTACATTTCCTATGTAAGTCACCCTCCACTGCACATAGATCACCACCGGCTACACCCAGGCAGGGGAGGGCTATTTCTGACCCAATCCTCTGCATGGCAAGAGAGGGTCATCCTGTCCTCTCAAAACCCCTTACTTTCTATGAGGAAAAATCAATTTAAAATGGTTCAAGTGATGCTAGAGCTACAGTTCTTCCAAGAAACCTTTAGGTGAATTGGGGGGGGGGGGGGGTAAAAACTTTGGACCCCTTGACTGGGGGGGGGGGGGGGGGGAGGGTAAATATGTAGACACCTTTTTTGGGGGGGGGGGGGTGAAAAAGCGATAATTTGCTTGCAATAAAAGTTGCATGAACACTCTACAGAGAGGGCACTCTTCCTACTGAGGCCAGGCCAAAAAAAAGTTAATCAATTGATTTCACGCACCTTTTTTTCTGAAATGAAATCTTTTTTCAATGAATTTCGCTCGCCTAATTTTTTTTCAAATTTGAGTTTTAAACAAAATAATTTTGAACACTTTTTTCTTCCATTCATTCTCCCAGATGAACCAATTCATTTTGTCTTCATGGGTTCTCTGAGAGCTTTTGTCGGAGGCTGGGTAGAAAAGAAATAAAAATTCTTACTCGCTCTAATTTCACATCTACAAAATCCATTGACAAAATCATCGCATCATGTTTTGTATCGTGAACTCCATTGACCAACTTTTTTATGGTGTGACCTTATGCAGGAGTTCTGCACGGCTCCATGCTCTCCAGTGACGTCAAATTATCTATGAAGCCAATCTATAACGCCTTTTTAAGTATAATGAATAGAGCTTTACCTAAAAGATTGCTCAGTTAGTTTAGAGTGACACACAGTGGCAGCATTTATGCGTCAACCCCAAAATTAGCATTTTAGCCGTTGTTTGATGGCACCTCCTGGTCCTGGTAAAGGAAGTAGGAGGTTTTTGGTCAATTCTTTGAAGCAAATTACTATAATGGATTACAGAAATTTCCATACAGGAAAAGTAGGAATTCCGACATGAGTCTCTGCATACCGGTACTTATATAAGGCCACCCTTTTTTGATAACTTATATTACGAGCATTTGGAGCAAATATTTTGGAGGGGGCGGGAGGGGAAAAAAGCTGGAGTGCTGGTATTTTCTTTTTTTGCAAAATGCCAAAAATTCCATCCAAGTTATAAAAATAAAATGGCCTAATGAGGTATAACCGACAAGCTTTATGCCAGCATTCTTGAGTGATCGGCTAGATTCTACATCTTTTGAGATTCTACTCACTAATAACCTGCACAAAAAGTTAACACATTAAAAAAAAAAAAATTGAGATAAACCTCATTGCTTTATTGCCGTGTTTTTCAGGTTTAACTTTTGGTGCTCACCCTCATTAGGATAGTGTCATGCTTAGTTTCTTATATACCGGTAATTAATTGGTTAATTTTTGAATTACAAAAATGTACAGCTGTTTTTTTCATTATATCTTACAGGAGATACAACGACAGCAACAAACCTAAAAGCCGGATTCCAATCTGTAAACGGGCCTCCCATTGGTTCGTTCCCGACCGACCCCAAGATGTACTTCCGGCCGGCCGGGACATGACGACCGACAGACACACACTCACAGGCAGCCCACGACACAGAGTAGACACACGCGTCTCAGGCACCAGCAAAACCGCATCATGATGCACTAATGCAGCACATGCGAGTAACTCGCCAGCACTGTATTGGTGCATCATGACATTCCTTAAGGAGCGTATCAAACCCGTAGGGTCGGCATGACGCATGAATACAGCACTCGTTAGTGCATTCAAACATCACGACAATAAAAAGAAATACGGCATTAAAGCACTGTGCTGCCCTTAAAGGGTTTAATCTAATTTATTGTATAAGTATGCTGTGCCTGTGTTATAACCTTAAACACCTGTATACCAGCCCGGGGGTTATACTCCAACCCAACCTCCAGTGCAGGTTACTCCACGTTGCCAAAATCAGGGTGCTGGGTATACACATATTTGTAGAAATATAGTACAGCACTAAAGTGGACATTTTCTGCACCCCAGTGTGGGTTATATGTGACATGCGTGTTAGGCCGCACTTTTTTTATTCTTTGGGTTACAGACACTGAGGAAAATTTTTCTCAAGTACGGAGGACAAAATTTTAATTAAATATAATTTTTTTTTGTCTTTCACGTTTTAGCACCTAAAATCTTTAAAAATGGTCCGATTTACACACCGTAAAAACTGACATATAGCAATTTAATTAGAGATTCACAATTTAATCTCTATTGCGGGGGGTTTTCATGGTAGTGCGGGGGGCCCGTAACCCAAAGAAAAAGTGCGGCCTTATAGACATTTACGATACACCGTGCACTGCATTGAGGCACTATAAGTGGACAGTGAGTGGAGAGTTCCCACACATTGAGAAATGATGAGTATTTATTACATGTCCACATGACTTTGACTGCTGCAATACGGCTTTGACCAAACACTTTATTGTTACAAAAAGTATTTGATGTATAGATTCATCACAGCATAAAGTATGACAATTACCTACATCTGTTTGTAAGGCCACACCAAAAAAAAATTGGTCTACAGATTTTTATTTTGAAAAATGGTGCAAGCGAGCGATTAAAAAAAATAATTCTAAAATCTTTATTTTTCTGCGGATTGTAACCCTGAATCAAGTGGAACGGGGGCAATTTATTTTCTTCTTTCTGAGGGAAACTATTTTGCAAACTCCCAGATTTGGCTATCGATCAGAAAAAGGGTCACAAAAAAATGCATTTTCGAAAATATGGTGCGGGAAATCTGTAGACCAACTTTTTTTATTTGGTGTGGCCTAACAATGAGTTGTTAGAAAAAGTAACTATCCTAATATCCTCCATTAAGGCTCAGTTATTTTTAACATCAGTATTCTGATTCAAGTGTAGTACCGTAGACAACATTCCAGGGTTTACATCCTTTGAAAATGAAGTCTTCCAGTATGAGGAGGATGGTATGCACACAAAGGGTATTGTACATTATTGAACTCGTGCATGCAGTCCTAGATTAAGGAATTCTATTTATAGGAAGATAAGGGAGTGCTCATTTTTTAACAACGTGGCGGTGGTGGATTTGGGGGGTGGGGGGTAAAAAACTTGGACCCCTTGACCGGGGGGTGGGGGGAATTTATACCCCTCGTTGGGGAGGAGGGGTAAAAAAAATTCAACCTGTTTTGAGGGGAAAAGCCCGAGTGTTACTATGCTACAATTTTCGACCTTCGGGGGGGGGGGGGGGCGGAATTTCCCACGCTTCGCGTGAAATCTCACACACACACACCCTTGTTAAAAAATGAGCACTCCCAGAGTATAATTATGAATATTTGGGATTGCACACTAGGTAATTATACCGGTAACTTACATCTCTTTACAATAAAAAAAAAAAGGAGTCAAATTCGTATACTGACACATGCCGCATATATTGATAGTGAGTGATTCAAATCATAATAGAAATGCAAGAGCTATTGCTATAACTATTTAAAATATATTTATAGGAAGCCACCACATAAGATCTTACTGAATAAAAGAGGAATAAAACCAGGTTATACAGTATCTGTAGTTACTTTATTAATAAGTCGCCATGAACAAGGTTCATGACTACTACCGGTACATATTATTTCTTTGAGTTTATAGAATACCCCAGCAGCCTATACGAAAACCTTTTTACCATACAGGATATTTGGTCCTGCAGCTTTTTTCTAGTGCAGGCCCGGCTAAAAAAAAAAAGCCTTTATTTTATGCTCTAGAAACCTTAATAACGGTCCGATTTACAAGCCGTGAAATCTAGCATGTACGCAAAGATCTGCAGATTTCAGCCAGTCATTTGGGCCGGCAGTTAACATATCTGCCGGACCGGCAGCGAATTTGCCGGCTGTAGCCGGTGTCCGGCAGGTTTTCGTATAGACTGCACCAGTCTTGAACTATACACTTGATGGCACATCAGTCTATATACATCATTTATTTCACCATCTAGTCGTAAATCTCACAATACACAAGTTTTAAAACAAAGGAAAATTGAGAGAAATACAGCCTACAAGTTAGCAAGACCAAATTTCAGCAGTACTGGTAGTAACCTCTGAGATGTACGCCTTATAGTCCTATGTGATTGTTATCACGGAAAACAGTGTACAGTGGGCAGCCCAGTACTGTTATAAAATTCTCCACGCTGGCATCCATCCTTATTTGTAAAATGTTTAATTTATTTTTATATTACATTTCTAGAATATAACCTGTCATATAGATTAATCTTGTAGCACGGGACTGAAATGTATCAAATATCATAAATTTGTACTCGATTTCTTTTATACCGTTAATCTTTATATAAACGACAGAAGTATGTATGCCACAGAAAAAGATAAATATCTGTATGAAAGACACCGCTCAGCTTATATGAATATAATAATAAGTATAATCATCAGGGTAGCCGCCGACAAGGTAGTGCTGAATTCCCTGACTTCAATTTTCGTGACATGAACCCAACGTTTTTAAATGCCCTCCAACTATGAACATGCACTCATGTTAAAGTAATAATCTACTTAAATAAAGTGGTAATTATTTAACGACAGGGGTTTTGTGTATTTACTTGTGTGCACACAAACATTTTTATACCTTAAAATCATTGTAAAACACAGGCTTTTTCAAAGAAATCAGGTCACTTTTTATATTTTGATATTTCAAAGATTTTCCAAGACCAAATATCAATTTCCCTGGCATGTTCAGATAATCCAAAATTCCCTGACATTTCTACCTTGAACGAAAAATGTTTTTCCTGACGGTAGCAACCCTGTAACAAATACACAAGAGGAATCTGCATGGAATATATCAGACGATCATACCCTAGAATCGTTTTAAATTTGAACACACATAAATACATTATTGTATATAATATACAATAAAATAAATGTTGCTTCAGGTTAAATATTTGTATGCACAATCTATACTGATTTTGCTTTGGACTAGTTTGTCATTTCCATGTCGCTGTTCAAGCTTGCCACCTTCGAGTCGTATTCCTTGGTTGCTATCATCAAACACTGAGGATCATACCAAGAATGCTCTGAGGGTGTATTAGTAAAGCACCTAGCCACTGGTCTTTCCTAACCATACATCCATGAAGCTCTTTCCTATCTTCAGTAGGGCTACACAAAAAGCCCTTGATACCGGGTACCCGGCTTTATATATATAATAGATCAGTTTCAAAGCGGGCTGCCCGTTTTGGGCTCAGATCGGTTTCAAAGCAGGATGCCCGAGTTGGGCTCAGATCAGTTTCAAAGAGGGCTGTCCATTTTGGGTACATGTTGGGCAGATGGGTAGGCTGAAGTGTGGCCCCAATCGGGCTTCCTGTGTTCGGCTCAGATCAGTTTCAAAGCAGGCTGCTCGATGTGGGCTGAGGTTGGGTTTGGACAGGGCAACTGGTCTAGTAGTTCTCATCAGCCAGATCAAATTGACGTTATATAATAATACAAGAAAAGGTTAAAGTGATGTAGAATAGGAAACAATAAATAGATGTTCTTACAGTTTGGAAATAAGATACCCAAGTAGCAAACATAACTGGGCCCCAGTCGGGCTGCACAGAGAAAAAAGTGAGAGTCAGCTGGACTCTCCCCAGGGTCAGGCACTGCTTGACTCAAGTAGGAGAGTCTGCTGGACTTTCACTCCATTAATGGACAGTCAGGCTGAGCCTCCTTTGATGGTCCCATAAAGTTACTCCTATTTGAGAGTCAGCCTGATCCTTGTATGACAGTCAGGGAAGACAGATGTTCATACCAGAGTCAGGCTGACTTTCTAGCCACAGTCAGGCAATGTCTGACTTTGGGATAAGGGTCAGTTAGCCTGAGCCTTCTTTGGTGGCTACCAGGTGGGGACACAATACAATATTGAGATTTAATGGTAGGGTATAAGACACCATTTTTGTGGATTTTGGAAATTGTATATATTGAAATTCTGGGTATTACCTCTGACATATGTTGGTACATGTATTATGGTGTTGTTACATACCTAAATAACTGTTGGTCTGTGATTGCACACCCTTTCCTATTCAGGAAAACATAACAATTTTGTATAGGATTTATTTTCACAGATGTCAGGGAGGTAAGATATATATTTAAAAAGATCATTCCCCAATGCAAATAAGCAACTAGCTTTACTGTACAGAAGAGATTCCAGCCATGCCTGACTTTCATTGAGGCCAGAGTCCAGCAGTCCAGCACTGCTAGACTCACATCCATATGTGAGTCCAGCTTGGCTTGACTCTCGATAGCCAGAGTCTAGCATCGCTGGACTCTTGTTCTAGGTACAGTCCAGCATTGCCAGACTACCCTTGAGTATGAAAGTCAGGCAGTGCTGAACTTTCATATATGAGAGTCCAGCATTGCCTGACTTTGACTGCAGTGAAAGTCCAGCACTGCCTGACTTTCATCACAACGAGAGTCCAGCACTGTCTGACTTTCATCATAATGAGAGTCAGGCAGTGCTGGACTGTGGAAAGGCGAAAGTCGGGCAGTGCTGGACTCTCGTTCTCATGAAAGTCAGGCAGTGCTGGACTATCTCTACAGTCAAAGTCAGCTAGACTCTCACATGAGGGTGGTTTTGGCGACATGAGTCTGACTATGGCATGTGAGTCCAGGTGACTCTCACATTTTCCTCTGTGTGCCAGACTTGGCCCCCCCCCCCCCCCTGAGAAAGTGCACTCGGGAAATGTCCTCGCCGAAGCAGGCTAGCCCAAACTGGGCCCCACTTTCATATTTTAGGTTTACAACTTACATAATAGCCCAGTTTAGTAATTGATTTTGATCAAGACATTGCCATTTTATTAATCTAATGACTAATATCTAACTGGGCATTGGATGGGCACAGGTAGGGCCCAAGTATTCAGCTAGGATATCCCTGCAGGAAGCCTTCTAAGTCACACATTTTCTACTTAGAAGAAAGAAAATGGATTCATCAAGTTCAAGTCAGCAATGATAAGACTTGTGCAAGTGGCTATTTTAGTAAGTCTAGATACTTTTATTTTGTTTTTACGACATGTTTTATTTCACCATAGGCTCTTAATATCTATTAACAAGTTTTTGTTGGTTATGGACCCCATGATGGACATCCACCCATTTCTACATATTAAATGCTGTACAATTGTCTCCAGGGTTCCAGAAAACGTTCATTACGCTCCGGCCTCTCTGTGGAAGGAAGGGACATGTGAACTGTAAATATACAAAAGTACAGGGATTAATAAACGGTTTATATACATACACATCTCCACAACTGGAGAAATACATAATACCCATGAGCCCACAGAGAACTATGGACCCACTTGTAACATCATGGCACACTCTCCAATTTATATCTCTTAATCTGCAACATAGGATCGGATGGTTAACAGTTTTCCATATTAATACAAAATCTAATAGCAAATTCTCTTGTGTTTTACATATAGACGGAGTTACTTTTACCATATCATTACATAAAACATATATTCTCTTAGTTGTCAGACCTTTTAGCTCTACTTCTGGATATTCTGTTGTAAATTTCTTAAAATCCTCTAGAGCTTTTTTATAGAAAATAGGAATGCTATCAGAGTGTAGGGGTTTACTACTATGATCGTTTCCATCCAGGCGACCGAGGGGGGTTAGTTCTGGTTGTTCCCACCTGGCGTTAGTGTGGGCGCCAGCCAACACGTGATCATGTTGATTTCACATCCAAAGGGGGTATATAAACCTCCCCTCCTCGTATAGTCGCCAGTCAGTGCAGGCCCGGCTGACTCCCAGCATTACCCTACCCAAATCGCTAGATTGAATCAGCAGTATTGCTCCGTCTTATCCTTCGGGTTAAGACCTAGACTCATTGTACAGGGATACATTGAATAAACACTCATTCTGCTTCGCACTTGGAAACTGACGTTCTTGTTCTCTTTTCTGAGATCCCGAACCACTACAAGAGTAAGGGATAGTATTAGCGGCAAAAGCCTTTCTCCACAAAATACATAGGAAAATACATCCACGGGGACATCTCCTCCGCTCAAACAAGATCAATAATATGCTTTATTCTGAAAGCCTGTAATTTTATGTTAACATTAACCACCTTCTGGCCACCAGCCAAAGTCTGTGTACATAATATCTCTCATAACTCTGTCCATCCCCTGTCAGATGAATATGAACATTACACGATTAAATAGACTTAAATATTTGTCTTCCAAGACCAAAACTTTGCCTACGTGCCAAAGTTTAGAACGCACCATTATATTTGTAATTAAAGCCTTGCCCCTATAGGTAAGGGCTCTAGTTTGCCAGTCCTCTGGACATTTTTCAAAATTTGTAAATACTGGGCCCCAGTTGCCTTTTGGGCTTGACTTGTGTTTTTTATAGAAAGTGAGCCCCAAACCCACAAAATAAATAGCAAAATACATTCACGGGGACACCTCCTCCGCTCAAACAAGATCAATAACATGCTTTGTTCTGAAAGCCTGTAATATCCTCCAGGGAGAAATCCTTCTTTAGTTTCTCAAGCTCTTGACGACCCCCGGAGCCTTGGGTTGGGTTGCCGCTGGCTTTATCCAAGGTCAAGTTTTCCACGCAGTTAAAGTCCCCCCTGAGGTGTTTCTGCCACCCACCAGGTAGTCACCCAGTGAGGCGAGAAAAGGTCTTCTGTTGGTGGTGTTGTTTGGGGCGTATATGTTTAGGAGTCTGAAGGGCACGTCGTCAATATTGATATTTACTCCTACCACCCTGCCATGGATGACAGGATGTGGGCGCTCATAATCTTCTTCCACAGTATGCCGACCCCCTTACTGTGTGGGGAGGCATGGCTCCATTCCCCCACAAAGCCCAGTTCTTCGGCTATTTCTTTCCCCTCCTCATCTGAGAGGAGATGGGTTTCTTGCAAGAGGAGGATGTCCACCTGCTGTTGTTGGGTGAACGCCTTGAGACGGGTGACGGTTGCTGGGGCTCTTAGGCCCTTGATGTCAAGCGTCGCAATCTTGAAACCCATTATTGGAGGTTCGAAGAGTCTTGGGATGGATTGTACACGAGCCCCCTTCACGAGCCAGAAGGGGGAGATGCATCGGATTCGGTCTGCTCTCGTCTTTTCGGCCACTCTCCGGATGGTGCAGCTGTTGCCGTCCGTCTTCTGTCTCTTGTTCTGTGTGGATGCAGTCAATGCTGTGGGCATGGCTTGTGGCATGATGTGGCGTTTAGGATAAGGCTCTGGGCCTCGAGGTTGGATGCCCACGGCAGCGTCCCCTCTCTTCTCGGGACCCCTACCGGGAGTGAGTCGGGCAGTGACTCGTCCACTATGAGGGGCTGGTCCTCCTCCGTCTCAGCTTCCTTCTCCTTCTCTCTCTCCTTCGTCGTCTGCTCCTTCTCTCTTACCGCCGTCTGCTCTTCGTCTTTTCCCTTCTCCGGGGCGGGGGTTGCTGGGTGATGTCTGTTTCTCTTTCTACTCTCTGGTCTGTCTTTGTCTTCTTGGATTTCTGTTGTTTTGTCTTGGCTGCTGTCTTTGTCACTTGTGTCTCCGGCTCTGCACCTTCTTCCTCCATCACCATGTCATCCAGGTTGGAGACCGGGTGTCTGGCTGCGCCGGCCCAGGTGTTCTTGGGTGGTGGTCTGTATGTACATTGGGTGCCGACGTGCCCCACCTGTTCACACTTCAGGCAGAGTGGGTCCCTCACGGGCACCGTAATAAGGCTCTGGAACACCTTCCCATCGTAAGTAATCCGTTCTTTGTGCGGAACCTTCTCAATCCCCTCCGCGCACACCTTGAGCTGCCGGACACCTTTCTCAAATCCGTCTGTGATAGACAGCTCGTGGGTGATCCCCACCACCTTAACATACGGGGCGATCATCTGGGTGACAAGGGCATCCGGGATATAGTTCGGGAGCCAGTGGCATCTCATGAGCCGGAAGGGGGAGACCCATCGGATTTGGCCTGCTCCCGTCTTTTCGGCTACTCTTCGGATGATGCACTTTCGCCGTTGATCGTAATGGCACCTAGGCCGCCGAAGCTGTCAAGGGTGTTTATCTGCCTGAAGGTCACCTGCCATTCCTTGGACAGGCGTACCAGGGCCTTAATTTCGTAGTTTGCGACTTGGGACACCAGAGCCTCCACCAAATGAGGGCGATCACAGGCACGTGGGGTCTCTATTGCCAGGGTCAGGAACAACGCCGCGATTGTTGCCTGTTGTGGTGGTGCAGGGACCGATCTGTTCTGTTGCTTCTTGCCGGAGTTATGTTGGGGGGTCTTCTGGGTGTGGGGCTCCCCGGCCTTAGTCTGGGTGCTGCATTGGGTGTATTGGGAGCGCTGGGCATCTTGGCTGAAACTCCCGTGGTGCTTGCCGTTTTTTCCTGCTGTCTTCAACCCTCCGGCATCACCTTGGGCATCACTGGCATCACAGTGGGCATCATCCGACTCTCCCCTGCTGTCGCTGGGGTTGCTATGGGACGAACAGGGGCGGCCTTCGTTCTTTCCCTTGTGTCTCTGGTTGAAGGCATGACACCGGGCATCCCGGTGGGCAGCCTCCCAGGCATCATGGGTATCTTCTTCGTCGCCTTGGTAAGGGTCCTTAAGAAAGTCCACGGAAGTAAGGGGGCTTCTGTAGCTGGCCCATTCCCAGGAGCGGTCTCTCCAGTGCCGGCGGCTCCCGCCTCCCCGGGCATCCCACCTGGCATCGTCTCAGTCACTCATGTCGGCTTCCATGAAGTGACCCCAGTCACTCTAGGTGTCGTGGCTTGCCCCATAATCTTTGGGCCTGGTGGAAGCGTAGCTCAGGAGGTCCTCCGGCCGCTGGAGCCTCCAGCGTTGGTACCGCCAGCGCCGCCGGTGCCATTGCTGGTTTCCATACCTTGATCAAACCCAGTAACAGTGTGCAAACGATACTGCCAGTGCGCTCAAGGATAGAACAGATACTTCCCCCCCCCCCTTGCCTATGTTAGGCTGGTTTTATTTTTATTATTTATTATTTGGGGCGTTTTTTTTACTTATATTTTTTCAACATCATTTTTTAGGGTGTGGGGATCATCATTTTGTTGGACAGTTGTTTCCAAAGGTTCCAGCCCCTCTTTTAGAGGGTGACTGGCCTCTGAAAAGGAAGGCATATGTTTAAACAGCATCACAGATTTCCATTTGTACAATGGGGTCCAGGGTTCCAGTCCCCCTCCCAGGGAAGGTAACAGGCCTGCTGAAAAATCAAGACAAGTTTCTTATTTTACAGAATGAAGTGCCACTCTCCCCCGATCTGGGTGCAGATGGCATTGTTGGAGCGCCAGTGTCTCTGTCATACTCTTGAGGTCTACCTGGAACCGGAACCATAGGTTTGCCAGGACCAGGTTCAACAGGTCCGTGGGGATGTGCGTCTTCCTTTCCTTCTATACATAGTTCCGAATGAACCATGCCTGTTGCTTGTATATGGCCACAAGTAGGAGGATGATGGGCCTGAATTTCCCACACTCCGGTGGAAGGAGGCCAAAAAGGATGGCGTTTCGGTCCAGGAGGACTTACTCGGACCGCGTCACTCTTAAGTGTCGCTGACGAAGGGGCAGAGTAGAAAGAGGTGTATGGAGTCTTCCGCTCCCGTCCTGCAGAGGGGGCACCTGTTCGTGACTGTTCTGTTTTGCCTGTGTAATTTGTCCCAGGTGGGCAGTATGGAGTCAATTCCCTCAGCACACACTTTGAGATGTCGGACGCCATTCTCGAAGCCATCCGTGATGGAAAACTCATGGGCCATCCCTACCACCTTTATGTATGGGGCGACAATCTGTATAAACAGGGCGTCTGGAATGTAACTTGGGAGCCAGTTACATCTTACAAGCCGACCCATCGGATCTGGCCTGCACCCGTCTTTCGGCACTCTCCGGACGGTGCAGCTTTCTCTGTCCACTGTGATGGCGCCCAGGTCGACGAAGCCCTCCAGGATTTCCATTTTTCTGAAGGTCACCTGCCACTCGTTTGACAGGCGTAGAAGGGCCTTGATTTCGAAGTTTGGGAATTGGGACACCAGAGCCTCCACCACCTGAGGGCAATCGCAGGCATGGGGGGGTCTCTATGGCCGCCGTAAGGAAGACCACGGTGATTGTCGTCTGTTGTGGTGGTGCCGGGACCGATCTGTTTGGTTTCGGGGGTCGCTTCCTACCAGCGGTCTGCTGGGTGTTTCTCTTGGTGTGCTGCTCTCTGACTTTTGGCTCCCCTGGGTGTATTAGGAGCGTTGGGCATCTTGGCTGAAAACCCCATGGTGTTTGCCATCTTTTCCTACTGTGTTCCACCCTCTGGCATCATCTGAGGCATCGCGGTGAGGGCATCATTCCAGGCATCGTAGTAGGCATCGTCTCCGTCGTTGGCAAATGGGTCACGCCCGAATGACTTGTCGCCAAATGGCGCCCTGTAGCTGGCCCAATCTGACAAGTCGTTCCTCTGGTCATGCTGTCGTGCATCTGGGTGCCTCACATAAACCGCCCCCAGTCGCTTGAGCTGTTGTGGCGATCCTCCTTATCCATGTGCTGGGCTGCTGTGAAGGAGAAGCAGTCACTCCGCTTGTACTCCAAATCCTTCAGTCACCGATGCTGCTGTCCTCCAGGAAGTAGCTCCGCACCGTCTGCAAAATTTTGAAAAAAAAAATGTTGATCATAATTACCAGTACCAGTATGTGCGCAGGACAGTGTATATTCAAAGCCAGTTATCTATCCAGATAAGAATTTTTTCTGTCGTTTTTTTTATCCTTCCGACCCTTCCGTAATATGTTACCAGGTGTGTATTTTTAATTTAGCTATATAGAATAATCTAAAACCTATTTTTTAGGAGTACTTACATTGGTACCTAAAGCACACAGTCTGGCTTGGTCTGATGATGCCTGCACATTCTTTCCCCAACGCACTTCTGCCGCTGTTTATTCACGGCAGCTGTTTCATAAGACAGATGGGTGAGGTTGAGACACCTTTTGTTGTGGCAGATGTGGCTCACATGTAGTCGGGTTAGCAGCTGTTGTTTATGGTATAGCATGTAATATAGTCGGTGTACCCCCACCATACGACTGCCCCATCCACGTATGGTGATTCGCATCTGTGGGTACCCGCGCCCGTTGTGACTGCGTGCCCAGAGGGGCGAACATCCCGTGCGGCTCCGTTTCCTGTGGACACTTCTTTTTCTGATCTTGCTTAGCATATCCTGCAGTTTTTGTTCTGTTAGATTTTCTAATAGATGGTTCATCTTGCCGAGCAGTTGGTACCTGGAAAGAGAAGCAATGTCATGTTATAGCTACTTCTCATATTCTTACACTACAAAAGGTGTTAGTCAGGGGCGTGACAACCGGGGTGGACGGGGGGGGGGACATGTCTCCCCCCCCCACTTTTGACCAACCCTAAAAAAGGTCAAACCCAGAAGGTCAAAATTGGCCAGAAACAGTGTCAGGCTGTGTCTCACGACCTTGAGCCAATGTTTTTGTCTCTGACCGGGTGCCGTCTCTGACCGGGTGCCGTTGTGGTGTCATGGCGTGCCGAGAGTAAGATCACCTCACGGAGCGCCCCGGGACTTTTACGCGGTAACATACATTTAAAAGATTGAGCGTGTGAGTGGCCTCACAGATGACTCAGGGTAAGCTGGAGCTGGAGCTGGAGCTTATCATGTACTTAGATATAGTGCTCCCTTATCATCATTCATTGGTCAATTCTGGCATCAGAAATGAATTCCTTGTTAAAAAGCACCCTCAAGTCATGTGTCATACATGTATGTTATTCCATTTCAGGCCAGCAGGTGGGTGTGGGTGAGCCGGTGGGTGTGGGAGAGCAAGTGGGTGTGGATGTGCAGGTGGGTGTGAGCGACAGTTACAGGCTGCGGGCATGTACCGCCTTTTGTCCCTATCAAAAAGCGAGTCGATCGGACGATAAACGGCAGAGATACGGGTGGTACAATTTCGTCTGCACACGTTGACATCTCGCGCAGTACAAGAAGTACCAGTGGCGCCACTCTTCGACGTGTGGCATGTGCTAGCCTCACTTCCACCTCTTCTGGTTCATTTAAAATATAGTTATGGGTAGGTGGGGAGGAGGTGGGGAGAAAATAGGGGGAGGGGGGAGGGGGGTGTGGGGGGTTGATATTTTCCCGTATTCTGTGTTTGGACTGTGTTATTGTAAAATTTGGAAGTGATCTGTGATCCCCTTGTTTGTGCTATCATACCTAAATTCATTCTTTGCATCTGACAGTTTACATGTCCCACTTTTTCTGTTGTGTGTTTTAGACTGGTGGTAGAATGTGCCCAGTTTTTGCCCAGTTTGGGGGTAGAAAGAGAGAAATACCGGCAAATTCGCTGAAAAAGTCATTTCTATCTTCTGTTGAAAACGCTTAAGCCTTGAAGTCTATGGGTGTCCGAAGCGGGTGATAGATTTGGTTTAGTACATTTCCATAATAGCAAAAGAGATAAATAAATTCTTGAACATCGCAGTTCAATATTTTGAAGAAAAATTGAGTTTTATAGAAAAAATTTTGAGGAAAATGCTGTCCCCCGATCTTGCCTATGTCATGGGTTTTTCCACATGTCTCTATGTCGAATGATAACCGAAATATAACAATTCTCCTATGTAACAAAATAGTCTTAAAATGCAAAATTGGTAGGTGTATATTACTCAGGGTTAATTAAACCCTGAGTCAACTAGACACTGAGTGCTATACTTTGTCATAAGTGTGAGTAAACCCGTAAGGACTGTCGGAGGGATACGTAGCAGATCACAAAGTGTGTAATTACCAGAATATTGGACATTTCTCTCACGACCTGACACCGCCACCGGCTGCACGCAGAAACCAACATGGCGACATCAACACGAGCAGAGGTGCTGGACCTTATACAAGAACTGACCAGCTCTAAGACACAAACAGCTGAGCCCACTATGAACACGAGAGTGGGTAATGCACTACAATACCTCATGACAACAACTGCTGATACAGACCAGGTCAATAGTGAATATGAAAAATCCTTAGAGCATACGCAAGGCGTAGTGGACACTGTGCAAGCTGCCAGCAACACACTCACTCAAAGGGTAGAAGGGCTAGACTTAAGACTGAAAGCTAATGAACGTCAAGTCAGGGTTAACACCAATGAGTTGAGAGAGCACTATGCAGCTCTAAGGGAACGTTCACAAATGACGTCACCTGCTAGGGGGTGGGTGGGTCTTTGGGTTTAGTGACAAAAAGTGACATGGGGGTGGGGGGGTGTCAAGGTCTGTGTGACATCACCTTTTCAAGTCCAGACATATTTATGAATAAAAACAGTATAGAGCATAGATAAAAATGAAATGAAAATGACTAATTAGGCTGTGGGAACTTTACTGATATTGTGCCTATTATGACTGATATTCAATGTAACAGTATCTCTGCTATCTAGCTGGAATGGCAGCTAATTGGCCATTGTCACATGGTGTAAAAAGTGATTTAGACTAGTGCCGGTCATCAATGTATAATTATGTCAATGCTGCTATAGGACATATATATCAGTGAGGGGAATTTAGAGGTTATTCAGGAATGAATGATTGCCCTAAATTTTCATGTAGAGGCCACAGCTAATAGTCAGATTGTCAGTGTCAGACTTATGGGATCGACCTTGACCAAAAGTAAACGGGTGGTTAATATGCAAGTTTTCGCTATACAGTACTGAATTCGTCCAATTCATACCCCCTTTGAGGTTTACACAATTTTCCCAAAGTCTAGGTGCAGCTAATAAGCAAGTAAGGCTTATACACGAGAATTTGCGGTAGATTTATTCTATACAATCCTATATGAGTGCCCTGGCCAGTGGAGGCATGATTACCCCAGGCACTTATACAAGACTGGTGCTTATTCAAAACTTAGTGCTTATATATCCCTGCCTTTTATCTCACAGGTAGGAATGACTAGTATTAATTATGATCTGTGTGAGAGTGCATTTAGAGGATTTCCTAGCGGGGGGGGGGAGGAGGGGGGGGGTCTTCAAAATTAGTGACGTCTTTCTTAGGGGGGTTATTGCTGGTAGGTGACAAAAGGTGACAAGGGGGTGGGGGGGGTCCTGAAAATGGCCCAAAAAAAGGTGACGTCATTTGTGAATGTTCCCTAAGTATTTTGGACAATACAGCCAGACGCAAAAATCTGATCATAGAAGGGCTCCCGTATAACCAGGCTGAGGACCCGAGGCTTGAAGCATACCGACTGCTGAAAATTGTAGATCCTGAGCTCAAGGAGTACGATATTGACCTTGTGTATAGGCAGGGGCCCCCCACTGCAAAGACAAGGAAAATGATGGTCGTTATGCTGAGAAGTGATAGTAGGGATAAAATCCTGACGAAAAAAGGGGTGCTCAACAAGATGCTAGACTATAAGGCTATTTACATTAGTGAGGATACAAACAATGAGGTACGCAAACAAAAGGCAGATATTCAAGCAATTTCGAAATTGGCATTTGAATCCAAGCTGGACGTTAGGCCTAGAGGCAGAGGGCTCATATACGCTGGTAAATATTATGCTCATGCCGACCTGAGTGAACTCCCCGACGAGCTCAAATTAGCCAACACACGGACATTGGTTACAGATGCTTTTGTGGCATATCACTCTGATCTTGCCCCGTTATCCAATTTTTATGGCTGTAAAATTGAGAAAAATGGGAGGACCTTTAGCTCAGTTGAGCAAGCCCTTAGCTGGGAAAAAGCTGACTTTGCGGGCAGAAAGGACAAGTGTCAAGAAATAATGGATGCCTATACCCCACTGAAGGCTAAAAACATTGCCAAGCAAATAGACTGTCCCCAATAGAGAAACCATGACGAGGCGCACCTGCATGACCTGAACGTTCTTAAGTACACCCAGAACCCTAAGCTCAATGAAGCCCTGAAGATGTCTGGCAACCGAGTGCTCTTGAAAGCCACTAGTGACATTTTCTGGGGGGGCCGGGGGGGGCTTAAAATCCAAGGCTGTACTTAATGGAACATATAAAGGCAAGAATCGGGGGGGGGAGGATCCTTATGAACGTAAGGCTCGAGCTATTTGGCATTGCAGTGCCCCCCTCTCCCAACGACAGAGCTGCCTTAGCAGTGGTTGACGCTGGACTTGGCCTACCTCCACCACAACATGCTCAGAAAAGTGCCACGCCCCCCTCCAGAACAACAACAGCGACCACGCCCACCTCGGCTCCCTCCACAAGCGCTACTGCAGCGACTGATGGCACAGTGAGGAACGCACTCCCACCCGGTCAACAACAACAGCAACAACAACAACCTCAACAACTAGGGCAACAGCAGCACCAACAACAGCAACAACAGCAGCAACCAGATCACCCCAGAGGCAGCCCTGACGCACCTCTAAGTGACTCTCCAGTTGTAACCCCCAAAGCCACGTTGACTATAGCCATGCTACAACAACAACTTGATATGAGTCAACAACAGCAACAGCGACAAGGGCAACAACAACAAGTCCAACTCACATCAACACCAACAACTACGGGACCCATCCCCATCGTCTTCTCACCACACGTAGTTACTCCTCAGCCCAGACGCAGCCAAAGACATGCACATCTAGATACGAGTACTACTACGAGTATGTCACTGGGTGCTTCAATACCTGCCACAAAAGAGGTTGAAATTAACTCTAAAACCAAGGAGGGTAAAGAGTCCAGAAAGCTACGTCAGCATCTGACAAGTCTGTTCAATAGTGGTAGGAAAAAATGATTACCGGTACTCATGGCTTTAAGACCAGCCAATATCCCTCAATGTGTATATAAGTCACTCATATCAATGTACTAGATAATACACTATGCCCACTTGTTAGTCCTGCAGCCAAAGCCTGATATAAGGGGTAACCTTGCACTAGAGTTCACCTATGACTTTAAAAACAGGGTTTTATCTATGGATCGTTCCAAAAACAATGGTGGTAGTTAGAATGCTGTACACCTCAGGGGAAAAATTTCACGCATATTTGAAAAAATGAAGAATAAATGATTAATTTATTCAAAATGTATAGGGAAAAACATATTTTAAGGCAAAAAAAAAAAGAAAGGATTTCCGTCTCCTGCACCATAAATATTGCACTTAGGAGGATTACAACCTCACCAATCCCCCCTATATGAAGTGCAAGGAATCTATTGGTCTCGTCATTTTTTTGCTATGACAACTGGTTGCTTAGCAACAGCCATTCTAATTGTTTATTTGCCTAGCAACACATGTTTCCCTCATTCCTAGCCTATTTCTAAACATACCTACCCCCACTGAAATGGACCCAGGGATTTCAATGGCATTAGCCAAATGTTTCTACGGCAACCGGTTGCTTAGCAACGGCCATTATAATTATTTATTTGCCTAGCAACACGTGTTAACCCACTTCCTAGTTCCATTCTAACCATACCTAACCCCACTAATATGAACCAAGAGAAATTACCTCTAGTACTTAAGCGTTTGATAGATGTCTGAAAAAAAGTGTCTCACCTACCCCTCCCATAGAGATTGTTTGTCACGAAATATCCAAATTTGGGGTTGTCGGTTATCTTCGCGCTACCATAGAGCACTATGCTGAAGCAAATTACCACCAATTACGGCCTGTTATTATTTTTCGTTTTTTTGGGTGGTTATAGTAGGAATTTGTGAAAAACAAATACACCATTAGATAGATATTGTGGAAAGTGATTTATTGAGACCATGCAAGATGCAAAGAGTGAAATATTGACCAAATGGGAGCAATTTCATTTTTCAAGGAAAAGAGATGTCCAGAATCGTCTCACTTCACTCAGGGGGGACCCTGAGTGAACAAGCATGTTGTTAGCCTGTTAATATGACTTATCATACAGCATTTATTTAGTACATGGTTTTTGAAAAAATCAGAAAGTGTGACGTCACAATTCTAAACACCCCCCCTTGTCACACTTTGTCACACAAAAAAAGACCACCTCCCCCACCCCCTCGGGCGTGACATACCTACTGGATCGCCCCTAAACATACACTCTCCCAGCACAGTCTCAAATAAGACTCTGCCAAAAGGCCCGGACTCTTGGAAGGGCACTATTGACCAATCAGAGACGCCCTTAGCTACTATGGGTTGAGTGGCTAGACACTGTGGTATATTTAGATGGATATACCACACCTAGGACTGAAAAGATAAACTTTAATGGCTGACAAGACATCGATTCAAACTTTTTTTTCTTTTTAATCATGTTATGTGGCAACATTATTAATGTGTTTGATGTGTTTATTCACGTTTCCACATTGTTAACCTTTATTCTTTGTGTTTATGTGCGTTTTGGTGTGTTTAATATACGTTTTTGTCCGAGTTTGTTTGCGTTTTATTCCGTCAACAAGTATATGTTTGGGGAAACTTTGAAGGGCCTAATTAACATCTGGCGCCTCTATGTCTGGCTCCTTGGAGTGGGTGCGTCACTGCCTTGATTGGGTACCGTCCTGCATTGATTGGGTATTCAGCAACTGGTGATTGTCAGTGGTACATTTCATGCTGTTAATGGGGGTCTAGATGGGGGCCCCCCCATGTCGCATGTCGAATTTAAGAAATGGCCATGTCATGTCACTTAAAAATCCCATGTCCCATGTCGCCCCTTAGGACCTGCCATGTCCCATGTCGATTTTAATAAATACCCCATGTCATGTCACTAAAGTTGTCCCTCATGTCACAAAGCTCCATGTCGCATGTCGATTTTAAGAAATGGCCATGTCGCCATGTCGATTTTAGCCATCTACGGATTCTACCCCCATGTTAATGAAGGTCGTTTGGGCAGTTTGGCTTTGTAATCTGAAGGCATTGATATATTTGCTATTCTAAGATAATTTTAAGGAGAATAATGTGTCATAACGTGAATAGGGCACCTGTCCATGGACGTTGGTGTGATCTAGACTGGATAGAGGCATCTCGGGAGGCTCAGCAGATGCCTACGTCCATGTCCCGTGCCCTATTCCCTAAATAGCACCTGACTTGACACTTACGTCGTGCTTGGTACCATCCCGCCATTAAAGCCATAGCAGTGGGAACAGATCTAGAGAAGCACGTGCAATGTGAGAAACGCTTACGAAATTCAAAGCAAAGTGTACACAACAAGAAGATGAATGTGTCAATGACCTGTTTGATCGGCGGCGTTTGACGTCTGAGGTAGATCTGGGACGTGAGAATAGGTCCAAGGACGAAACACGCCATCACACCTGTGCGTTCAGTGAGCGTCTCGCTGTCTCACCAGACGCCGTCTGTTACATCCGGGCTACTTTGTGGCAAGCCATTTCTACACAATCAATATCAGAGTATAACACTTTGATATCAGTGTTTAAAATGTTCATATCGGGGGCATGAGGTCTGACATGGGAAGAACGAACTCTAATACTATCAGCGTCAGAATCTGTGTCATAAGAGCAAGAAAAGTCCAAAATCGGAGTAAGAAACTCTGATATTGGGAGTGAAAATATGGCATGCCATAGGAAGGCTGCGGGCAGGGTTTCACTGCACCAAATGATGGTATCTCGCGGGAACACTTTTCGAACTCCGCACTGAAGTATTCTTCCCAAACATTATTGGTCTAAATTATATAAAATATTTAAAAAAGTAAAATATTTATTCCCAATAGTTGCCCGCGGGTCGGAGAGCTGGCGGTGGACCCCGGACAAACCGCAGTGTCAAGTTCTTTTTGCCCAGCCCTTGAAAATGCTGGCCCGAAACCCTAGAAAGGCACCCCTTTGCCCACTGACGACCAGACCACTGCCAGGATTGTACCGAAAACGTACGAAAAACGTTTTTCCCCTGGTGAGAGACTGGGGAACTACACCCGCGGAGCATTAGCCAGGTAGCAGCGGAGGCAGCCCACTGCAGCTCACCACAGCTCCCACATAGCCATTACACCTGCTTGGCACTACTTTCCCTGCATACATGGGGCAGCTGCTCACCTGCCCTAGCAATTTCCCAGAGCTCCCCGAACCCCCGCAGGCCTCCTAGGAGCTCCCAGACAAGCGCGTTCCGAGACGACGCCCGGTTTAAAATATCCCTATTTCAGAGTACTTCTATTTGGATGAAATCCATGCCCCAACCCATTTTATCAAATAGCCTACTTGATTTTAACACCAAAACACAACCCAGAATTTATATCTACCATCGGCTATGTGCATGGCTGGTCTCTGCAGTGGTCGATTCTCAGTGGCCTAGGAGCTGCAAAATAAATAGTAAAATTAGGCAAATAATCACAAATAATCACAAATAATCACAAATAAAGACAGTACAGACAGCACAGGAGCAAACCAGAAATAAAAACACTGAAGGCAGAGAGAGGAGAGTTTTTTTTGGTTTAGTTATAAACTCCCCGAGGGGAGTGGGCCGATCCCGGAGGTACTGCAATACCGGGCCAACCCGTGACGGTGGAGGAGTAAACTCCCGAGCCACCATCCAGTTCCAAAAATCAGTTTAATATCGTAGAGGTGCATGCACCTCGTATCAGATATTAAGCTGATAAGAACAGATACTACACTTTGATCTTAGCCAAAAGGCCGAGAAGCGATGCCGCCAACCGGTTCAGGACTTCTTCTTGAACTATCTGCATTCCCACAGAAAAGGTGTGTCCAAATCCAACCTCTCTCAACACAGTTGCCCGCGGGTCGGAGAGCTGGCGGTGGACCCCGGACAAACCGCAGTGTCAAGTTCTTTTTGCCCAGCCCTTGAAAATGCTGGCCCGAAACCCTAGAAAGGCACCCCTTTGCCCACTGACGACCAGACCACTGCCAGGATTGTACCGAAAACGTACGAAAAACGTTTTTCCCCTGGTGAGAGACTGGGGAACTACACCCGCGGAGCATTAGCCAGGTAGCAGCGGAGGCAGCCCACTGCAGCTCACCACAGCTCCCACATAGCCATTACACCTGCTTGGCACTACTTTCCCTGCATACATGGGGCAGCTGCTCACCTGCCCTAGCAATTTCCCAGAGCTCCCCGAACCCCCGCAGGCCTCCTAGGAGCTCCCAGACAAGCGCGTTCCGAGACGACGCCCGGTTTAAAATATCCCTATTTCAGAGTACTTCTATTTGGATGAAATCCATGCCCCAACCCATTTTATCAAATAGCCTACTTGATTTTAACACCAAAACACAACCCAGAATTTATATCTACCATCGGCTATGTGCATGGCTGGTCTCTGCAGTGGTCGATTCTCAGTGGCCTAGGAGCTGCAAAATAAATAGTAAAATTAGGCAAATAATCACAAATAATCACAAATAATCACAAATAAAGACAGTACAGACAGCACAGGAGCAAACCAGAAATAAAAACACTGAAGGCAGAGAGAGGAGAGTTTTTTTTGGTTTAGTTATAAACTCCCCGAGGGGAGTGGGCCGATCCCGGAGGTACTGCAATACCGGGCCAACCCGTGACGGTGGAGGAGTAAACTCCCGAGCCACCATCCAGTTCCAAAAATCAGTTTAATATCGTAGAGGTGCATGCACCTCGTATCAGATATTAAGCTGATAAGAACAGATACTTTTTTTGTTTTTACGACATGTTTTATTTCACCATAGGCTCTTAAATGTTAACAAGTTCTTTTTGGTTATGGACCCCATGATGGACATCCACCCATTTCTACATATTAAATGATATACAATGGTCTCCAGGGTTCCAGAAAACGTTCATTACGCTCCGGCCTCTCTGTTAAAGGAATGCACATGTCAACTGCAAATATACAAAAAGCACAGGGATTAATACATGGTTTATATACATACACACAAATACACGTCTCCAAAACTGGAGAATTACAAAAAATACCCGTTTAACGTGAGCCCACAGAGTACTATGGACCCACTTATATATGTCTAGTAGTTAAACGACCACTGGCCGTTGGTGAACCGGCATAAGGCCTTAGTTTTGGTCCACCATCTTTTAAATTTGAGCTCTTTGAGCCGTTTTACATCTACTGTAAATCTGAACTTTAAACTAGCAATAAACATATTCAATAGATTGATAGATTCTAGTTTCTTCCTTTCCATCTTTATTAGATTCCTTGTGTTCCACACACAGTCTTTATATATACAAATAATAAGTAAACAAATGGGGAGAAACTTTTTTAATTGGGGGGGAAAAATGTTGAAGACCATTGTATCTTTGGTCAAAATGATAACAACACCAGCAATATCTTTTAATATGCTCTCCACCACATCAAGTACAGGTTTTACAAAAGAACATAACAGAAATAGATGGGTCAGATCCTCCACGTCGGTCTTGCACAGCGGGCATTTATCTGATACGGATCTATTCTGCGTATGCAGCTTCCTATTTACTGGGAGAATATCGTGACAAACTCTCCACCCTATATCCCTCAGTCTGGAACACAGAATAGGATGATTAACAGTTTTCCAAATCAATGTAAAATCTAATAGCAAGTTCTCCTGTCTTTTACATATTGAGGGAGTTACTTTAACCATATCGTTACATAGAACATATATCCTCTTGGTTGTCAAACCTTTTAATTCTACATCTGGATATTCCGTAGTAAACTTCTTAAAATCCTCTAGGGCTTTTTTATAGAAAATAGGACTACTATCGGAATGAGGAATGGTATTAGCGGCAAAAGCCGGTCTCCACTTTCTTAGGTGAAAACCTACAAAATATATAGCGAAATACATCCACGGGGACAACTCCTCCGCGCAAACAAGATCGACGATGTGCTTTACTCTGAAAGCCTGTAACTTTACATTAATATTAACAACTTTCTGGCCACCAGCATAGAAGTCCGTGTACATAACGTCTCTTTTAACTCTATCCATCCCCTGCCAGATGAAAGTAAACATTACACGGTTAAATAGACTTAAATACTTATCCTCCAAAACCAGGACTTTGCCGACGTGCCAAAGTTTCGAACACGCCATAATACCTGTTATCATAGCTTTGCCCCTATAAGTAAGGGCTCTGGTTTTCCAGTCTTCCAGAACCTTCTCAAAATTAGAACAAATTGGGCGCCAGTTGCCTTCTGGGCTTAACTTCTGGTCTTTATAGAAAAAGACTCCCAGACATTTTAATTTAGAATGCTCAAAAGAGACACCTGAAACCATATCCGACCTGTGGGCAAAAGCCCCTATAAACAGGCCCTTACTCTTTTCTTTATTTAACTTGGCCCCAGAGGCTTTCTGAAAGGATGTTGTTATTTCCAGTACCTCTCGAACCGACGAATCATTCCGGACGACTACCGTCGTGTCATCTGCGTATTGAACAACTCTCAGTTCTTTATTCACACCGGGCAAATGAATTCCCTGTATTTTAGGGGACAAACACAATTTGCGGGTTAGGGGCTCAATACATAGTACATATAACAAGGGTGAAAGGCCGCAGCCCTGACGGACCGACCTGTTGACTGTAAAGGGGTCAGAAATAAAGCCGTTAACCAGCACACACGAAGAAATATCCGTATATAGTAATTTAACCCAGTCTATGAAATCTGGGCCAAAACCATAAGCTTTTAGTACTTCAAACATATAATAGTGCGATACTCTATCGAAGGCTTTCGCTTGATCTAGATTAAGTAAACCACACGGTATGTCTTTATCCGACACGTAATCAAAGAGCGAGCGGATGAGATGTAACTGATCGTGTATAGATCTACCAGGAACAGCACATGTCTGCTCTGCCCCTATAATAGAAGACATGACCCTAGACAAACGGTTACACAAAGTCTTTGAAATCAGCTTATAATCGACAGTTAATAGAGATATCGGTCTCCAGCAAGTCAACAAATTCTTTCTTTCTCTGTCCTTACAGATAAGGGTAATCACCCCCATTCTTTGTGTTGGACAGAGAATGCCTCTCTCAAAGCAACCGTTTATAAGATTCACAAAGTCTTGTCCGAAAAGGTGAAAGAATTTCACATAAAATTCCTTGGGTAGACCGTCCACCCCCGGGCTTTTATTATCTTTCATGCCCTTAAGGCTTTCAAACACTTCTCTGGCTGTAAAGAGGCCCTCGCAGAACAACCGGTCCTCAACCTCCAAAGGGGGCAGGTTGGACGTGAAGGCCTTGATGACCCCATCGTCGACCGGCTCCTCTGCGAATAAATCTTGGTAGAAATCCCGACAGGCTGAAATGATATCACTCTGTTTGGTAATATTAACATCATTGACAGTAAGACGAGTAATAAGTTTATCTTTCCCTCTCGCCACTTCCTTTCTCAGGAAGAAACGAGAGGGCTTCTCATCCAGCTGCAAATGACACAACTTGGCTCGAACCCGAGCCCCGTTGGCCTTCCGCTGGTAAACCTCACCCAAATCTTTTTCAAGTTCAGTAATTTGTTGACCAAAAACCCCCGGTCTCTGCATCTGCAGATTCCGGAAAAAATGGAGGCTTTTCTCTAGTCTAGCCACCTCACTTCTCTTTTTACGAGCAATGATGCATGAATGTTTCTTTACCAAGTTCTTAAAGGAGATCTTACACCCTTCCCACCACTCTATGTCCTTGCGGTTTGTGGCCGCTAGGACCCCGTAGAGCTGGGTCATCTCTGCTACCAGTTCAGGCTCATCTAGAATCGAGGTGTTGCACTTCCAGTAACCCGGCCCTACCGCCTTCTGGCCGAAGCTACCAACCTCTAAAACTACAAAATCATGGTCTGAAAAGGTACAAGGGTGAACTTGGACATTCTGTACATATTGTAAAAAATCATGGTTGAGGTAAAAACGGTCTAGCCTAGAGAAAACCCCCTGGCCCTCAAAGGTATATTCCTTACGTACAGGGTATTTGTAGCGAAACACATCATATAAATCAAACACCTCTCTGAGATTTTCCAATTCTTTCGAGCCAATGGCCCCGGCATTAGAATCTCCCCCTGCTTTATCCAGGGAGAGATTCTCCACACAATTGAAATCCCCCCCCAGAAAAACATTACTGTTTCCCGCCAGCAGTACAGAAAGACCGGTCAAAAAGACCCTTCTCTCCGGACTGCTGTTGGGGGCATAGACATTAACAAAAGTGAACATGACATCAGAGATTTCGACCCTCAAACCCACACATCTTCCAATCTGATCAGTGTAAGCTGATTCTATAGAACTTTTAAGATTATTATTGATAAGGATGGCAACCCCCTTACTATGGTTGCCTCCATGGCTCCAAGTACCACGGAAGCCGATGGCATCCTCTACATTCTTAACTTCTACATTGGTGATTGTATGAGTTTCCTGCAAAAAGATGACATCAATAAAATGATGAACTAGAAAAACTGACAGTAGTGTCAGCTTCCTCTTATCTTTTAAACCCTTCACGTTGAGGGTCGCTACTCTTAGTCGTGCTGCCATTTTGGTTTATCAAAAAGGGGGTCTATAACCGGACACCTCCTGTGTCAGTGCTCCCTCCCGAATCAGGAGGTTCCTCCCTCCTGGTCCGTTTGAGATCCACTGGTCCTACACTACGACTCCTGTCCCTATGGGCAGGCGAGGGCATTGTAGAGCACTTGACGTGCTGGAATGCCCTTTCTGGGGTCCCAGGTTCAGGGTCCGGCGGCCTACGGAAGGCGGCGGTGTCTTTCTCACCCGACTCGCCAACCGTCTCCCCCTGACCCCTCCCCCTCCCTTTGGACCGGGACCTTGGGTGCTCATCCCCATGAGCATTTTTACCTTCATGCTTGTTACCGTTTGACCCGTTTGCTGCCGAAGCGAGCTTAGATTCCCCCTGTTTAACCACCTTAACCTTTTCTGCCTGGGCTCGAACCTTCTGCCCGGGCTCTACCGTCTCCTCGCCTTGAGTCTGCTGACCGGGCTCTACCGTCTCCTCGCCTCGAACCCGCTGACCGGGCTCTACCGCCTCCTCGCCTCGAACCCGCTGACCGGGCTCTACCGTCTCCTCGGCTCGCACCTGCTGCTGCTCGGGTTCGACCGTCTCCTCCGTCCGCATCATCAGCTCTGGCTCGGGTTCGGGTTCCGGGAAGTCTTCCATCGACACGGCTGCCTCTCCGCCCAACCTAGCTGCAAAAGTCTGGTCAAACGCCCGGCCCTTGCACTCTCTCCGGACATGCCCCGACTGCTTGCAGCGCAAGCAGATCGGAGGCTGACCAGGGGACGTGATGA
>OX381711.1:73207627-73212627 GCA_947462335.1 Harmothoe impar
CAACCCGTGACGGTGGAGGAGTAAACTCCCGAGCCACCATCCAGTTCCAAAAATCAGTTTAATATCGTAGAGGTGCATGCACCTCGTATCAGATATTAAGCTGATAAGAACAGATACTTTTTTTTTTTGTTTTTACGACATGTTTTATTTCACCATAGGCTCTTAAATGTTAACAAGTTCTTTTTGGTTATGGACCCCATGATGGACATCCACCCATTTCTACATATTAAATGATATACAATGGTCTCCAGGGTTCCAGAAAACGTTCATTACGCTCCGGCCTCTCTGTGAAAGGAATGCACATGTCAACTGCAAATATACAAAAGCACAGGGATTAATACATGGTTTATATACATACACACAAATACACGTCTCCAAAACTGGAGAATTACAAAAAATACCCGTTTAACGTGAGCCCACAGAGTACTATGGACCCACTTATATATGTCTAGTAGTTAAACGACCACTGGCCGTTGGTGAACCGGCATAAGGCCTTAGTTTTGGTCCACCATCTTTTAAATTTGAGCTCTTTGAGCCGTTTTACATCTACTGTAAATCTGAACTTTAAACTAGCAATAAACATATTCAATAGATTGATAGATTCTAGTTTCTTCCTTTCCATCTTTATTAGATTCCTTGTGTTCCACACACAGTCTTTATATATACAAATAATAAGTAAACAAATGGGGAGAAACTTTTTTAATTGGGGGGGGAAAATGTTGAAGACCATTGTATCTTTGGTCAAAATGATAACAACACCAGCAATATCTTTTAATATGCTCTCCACCACATCAAGTACAGGTTTTACAAAAGAACATAACAGAAATAGATGGGTCAGATCCTCCACGTCGGTCTTGCACAGCGGGCATTTATCTGATACGGATCTATTCTGCGTATGCAGCTTCCTATTTACTGGGAGAATATCGTGACAAACTCTCCACCCTATATCCCTCAGTCTGGAACACAGAATAGGATGATTAACAGTTTTCCAAATCAATGTAAAATCTAATAGCAAGTTCTCCTGTCTTTTACATATTGAGGGAGTTACTTTAACCATATCGTTACATAGAACATATATCCTCTTGGTTGTCAAACCTTTTAATTCTACATCTGGATATTCCGTAGTAAACTTCTTAAAATCCTCTAGGGCTTTTTTATAGAAAATAGGACTACTATCGGAATGAGGAATGGTATTAGCGGCAAAAGCCGGTCTCCACTTTCTTAGGTGAAAACCTACAAAATATATAGCGAAATACATCCACGGGGACAACTCCTCCGCGCAAACAAGATCGACGATGTGCTTTACTCTGAAAGCCTGTAACTTTACATTAATATTAACAACTTTCTGGCCACCAGCATAGAAGTCCGTGTACATAACGTCTCTTTTAACTCTATCCATCCCCTGCCAGATGAAAGTAAACATTACACGGTTAAATAGACTTAAATACTTATCCTCCAAAACCAGGACTTTGCCGACGTGCCAAAGTTTCGAACACGCCATAATACCTGTTATCATAGCTTTGCCCCTATAAGTAAGGGCTCTGGTTTTCCAGTCTTCCAGAACCTTCTCAAAATTAGAACAAATTGGGCGCCAGTTGCCTTCTGGGCTTAACTTCTGGTCTTTATAGAAAAAGACTCCCAGACATTTTAATTTAGAATGCTCAAAAGAGACACCTGAAACCATATCCGACCTGTGGGCAAAAGCCCCTATAAACAGGCCCTTACTCTTTTCTTTATTTAACTTGGCCCCAGAGGCTTTCTGAAAGGATGTTGTTATTTCCAGTACCTCTCGAACCGACGAATCATTCCGGACGACTACCGTCGTGTCATCTGCGTATTGAACAACTCTCAGTTCTTTATTCACACCGGGCAAATGAATTCCCTGTATTTTAGGGGACAAACACAATTTGCGGGTTAGGGGCTCAATACATAGTACATATAACAAGGGTGAAAGGCCGCAGCCCTGACGGACCGACCTGTTGACTGTAAAGGGGTCAGAAATAAAGCCGTTAACCAGCACACACGAAGAAATATCCGTATATAGTAATTTAACCCAGTCTATGAAATCTGGGCCAAAACCATAAGCTTTTAGTACTTCAAACATATAATAGTGCGATACTCTATCGAAGGCTTTCGCTTGATCTAGATTAAGTAAACCACACGGTATGTCTTTATCCGACACGTAATCAAAGAGCGAGCGGATGAGATGTAACTGATCGTGTATAGATCTACCAGGAACAGCACATGTCTGCTCTGCCCCTATAATAGAAGACATGACCCTAGACAAACGGTTACACAAAGTCTTTGAAATCAGCTTATAATCGACAGTTAATAGAGATATCGGTCTCCAGCAAGTCAACAAATTCTTTCTTTCTCTGTCCTTACAGATAAGGGTAATCACCCCCATTCTTTGTGTTGGACAGAGAATGCCTCTCTCAAAGCAACCGTTTATAAGATTCACAAAGTCTTGTCCGAAAAGGTGAAAGAATTTCACATAAAATTCCTTGGGTAGACCGTCCACCCCCGGGCTTTTATTATCTTTCATGCCCTTAAGGCTTTCAAACACTTCTCTGGCTGTAAAGAGGCCCTCGCAGAACAACCGGTCCTCAACCTCCAAAGGGGGCAGGTTGGACGTGAAGGCCTTGATGACCCCATCGTCGACCGGCTCCTCTGCGAATAAATCTTGGTAGAAATCCCGACAGGCTGAAATGATATCACTCTGTTTGATAATATTAACATCATTGACAGTAAGACGAGTAATAAGTTTATCTTTCCCTCTCGCCACTTCCTTTCTCAGGAAGAAACGAGAGGGCTTCTCATCCAGCTGCAAATGGCACAACTTGGCTCGAACCCGAGCCCCGTTGGCCTTCCGCTGGTAAACCTCACCCAAATCTTTTTCAAGTTCAGTAATTTGTTGACCAAAAACCCCCGGTCTCTGCATCTGCAGATTCCGGAAAAAATGGAGGCTTTTCTCTAGTCTAGCCACCTCACTTCTCTTTTTACGAGCAATGATGCATGAATGTTTCTTTACCAAGTTCTTAAAGGAGATCTTACACCCTTCCCACCACTCTATGTCCTTGCGGTTTGTGGCCGCTAGGACCCCGTAGAGCTGGGTCATCTCTGCTACCAGTTCAGGCTCATCTAGAATCGAGGTGTTGCACTTCCAGTAACCCGGCCCTACCGCCTTCTGGCCGAAGCTACCAACCTCTAAAACTACAAAATCATGGTCTGAAAAGGTACAAGGGTGAACTTGGACATTCTGTACATATTGTAAAAAATCATGGTTGAGGTAAAAACGGTCTAGCCTAGAGAAAACCCCCTGGCCCTCAAAGGTATATTCCTTACGTACAGGGTATTTGTAGCGAAACACATCATATAAATCAAACACCTCTCTGAGATTTTCCAATTCTTTCGAGCCAGTGGCCCCGGCATTAGAATCTCCCCCTGCTTTATCCAGGGAGAGATTCTCCACACAATTGAAATCCCCCCCCAGAAAAACATTACTGTTTCCCGCCAGCAGTACAGAAAGACCGGTCAAAAAGACCCTTCTCTCCGGACTGCTGTTGGGGGCATAGACATTAACAAAAGTGAACATGACATCAGAGATTTCGACCCTCAAACCCACACATCTTCCAATCTGATCAGTGTAAGCTGATTCTATAGAACTTTTAAGATTATTATTGATAAGGATGGCAACCCCCTTACTATGGTTGCCTCCATGGCTCCAAGTACCACGGAAGCCGATCGCATCCTCTACATTCTTAACTTCTACATTGGTGATTGTATGAGTTTCCTGCAAAAAGATGACATCAATAAAATGATGAACTAGAAAAACTGACAGTAGTGTCAGCTTCCTCTTATCTTTTAAACCCTTCACGTTGAGGGTCGCTACTCTTAGTCGTGCTGCCATTTTGGTTTATCAAAAAGGGGGTCTATAACCGGACACCTCCTGTGTCAGTGCTCCCTCCCGAATCAGGAGGTTCCTCCCTCCTGGTCCGTTTGAGATCCACTGGTCCTACACTACGACTCCTGTCCCTATGGGCAGGCGAGGGCATTGTAGAGCACTTGACGTGCTGGAATGCCCTTTCTGGGGTCCCAGGTTCAGGGTCCGGCGGCCTACGGAAGGCGGCGGTGTCTTTCTCACCCGACTCGCCAACCGTCTCCCCCTGACCCCTCCCCCTCCCTTTGGACCGGGACCTTGGGTGCTCATCCCCATGAGCATTTTTACCTTCATGCTTGTTACCGTTTGACCCGTTTGCTGCCGAAGCGAGCTTAGATTCCCCCTGTTTAACCACCTTAACCTTTTCTGCCTGGGCTCGAACCTTCTGCCCGGGCTCTACCGTCTCCTCGCCTTGAGTCTGCTGACCGGGCTCTACCGTCTCCTCGCCTCGAACCCGCTGACCGGGCTCTACCGCCTCCTCGCCTCGAACCCGCTGACCGGGCTCTACCGTCTCCTCGGCTCGCACCTGCTGCTGCTCGGGTTCGACCGTCTCCTCCGTCCGCATCATCAGCTCTGGCTCGGGTTCGGGTTCCGGGAAGTCTTCCATCGACACGGCTGCCTCTCCGCCCAACCTAGCTGCAAAAGTCTGGTCAAACGCCCGGCCCTTGCACTCTCTCCGGACATGCCCCGACTGCTTGCAGCGCAAGCAGATCGGAGGCTGACCAGGGGACGTGATGAGGGTAGCGACATATCTACACAGGTAAGGATACGTTTTGGTATGAGGGATGGTGGCTGTTTCAGATGCTTCTACCTTAACCTTTTTGACCCCAGTGTATTTCTTTTTGTTATTCACATAGGCCATCTCATTCTCCACACTTAAGACATTGAAGTTACACCCCAACATGATTTGGACCTTTTTCTCAGGATAGACAAAAGGAAGCCAGTGGAACCTCAAGTAGGTGAAAGGCTTGTACCATCCCACCTGCCCGTTTTCATCAATGTCCCCCATTTTCCTGATCAAACACAAACCGTCTCGCACTCGAAGGTTACCGAGCAGCAA
>OX381711.1:73225127-73235127 GCA_947462335.1 Harmothoe impar
GATGGGTCAGATCCTCCACGTCGGTCTTGCACAGCGGGCATTTATCTGATACGGATCTATTCTGCGTATGCAGCTTCCTATTTACTGGGAGAATATCGTGACAAACTCTCCACCCTATATCCCTCAGTCTGGAACACAGAATAGGATGATTAACAGTTTTCCAAATCAATGTAAAATCTAATAGCAAGTTCTCCTGTCTTTTACATATTGAGGGAGTTACTTTAACCATATCGTTACATAGAACATATATCCTCTTGGTTGTCAAACCTTTTAATTCTACATCTGGATATTCCGTAGTAAACTTCTTAAAATCCTCTAGGGCTTTTTTATAGAAAATAGGACTACTATCGGAATGAGGAATGGTATTAGCGGCAAAAGCCGGTCTCCACTTTCTTAGGTGAAAACCTACAAAATATATAGCGAAATACATCCACGGGGACAACTCCTCCGCGCAAACAAGATCGACGATGTGCTTTACTCTGAAAGCCTGTAACTTTACATTAATATTAACAACTTTCTGGCCACCAGCATAGAAGTCCGTGTACATAACGTCTCTTTTAACTCTATCCATCCCCTGCCAGATGAAAGTAAACATTACACGGTTAAATAGACTTAAATACTTATCCTCCAAAACCAGGACTTTGCCGACGTGCCAAAGTTTCGAACACGCCATAATACCTGTTATCATAGCTTTGCCCCTATAAGTAAGGGCTCTGGTTTTCCAGTCTTCCAGAACCTTCTCAAAATTAGAACAAATTGGGCGCCAGTTGCCTTCTGGGCTTAACTTCTGGTCTTTATAGAAAAAGACTCCCAGACATTTTAATTTAGAATGCTCAAAAGAGACACCTGAAACCATATCCGACCTGTGGGCAAAAGCCCCTATAAACAGGCCCTTACTCTTTTCTTTATTTAACTTGGCCCCAGAGGCTTTCTGAAAGGATGTTGTTATTTCCAGTACCTCTCGAACCGACGAATCATTCCGGACGACTACCGTCGTGTCATCTGCGTATTGAACAACTCTCAGTTCTTTATTCACACCGGGCAAATGAATTCCCTGTATTTTAGGGGACAAACACAATTTGCGGGTTAGGGGCTCAATACATAGTACATATAACAAGGGTGAAAGGCCGCAGCCCTGACGGACCGACCTGTTGACTGTAAAGGGGTCAGAAATAAAGCCGTTAACCAGCACACACGAAGAAATATCCGTATATAGTAATTTAACCCAGTCTATGAAATCTGGGCCAAAACCATAAGCTTTTAGTACTTCAAACATATAATAGTGCGATACTCTATCGAAGGCTTTCGCTTGATCTAGATTAAGTAAACCACACGGTATGTCTTTATCCGACACGTAATCAAAGAGCGAGCGGATGAGATGTAACTGATCGTGTATAGATCTACCAGGAACAGCACATGTCTGCTCTGCCCCTATAATAGAAGACATGACCCTAGACAAACGGTTACACAAAGTCTTTGAAATCAGCTTATAATCGACAGTTAATAGAGATATCGGTCTCCAGCAAGTCAACAAATTCTTTCTTTCTCTGTCCTTACAGATAAGGGTAATCACCCCCATTCTTTGTGTTGGACAGAGAATGCCTCTCTCAAAGCAACCGTTTATAAGATTCACAAAGTCTTGTCCGAAAAGGTGAAAGAATTTCACATAAAATTCCTTGGGTAGACCGTCCACCCCCGGGCTTTTATTATCTTTCATGCCCTTAAGGCTTTCAAACACTTCTCTGGCTGTAAAGAGGCCCTCGCAGAACAACCGGTCCTCAACCTCCAAAGGGGGCAGGTTGGACGTGAAGGCCTTGATGACCCCATCGTCGACCGGCTCCTCTGCGAATAAATCTTGGTAGAAATCCCGACAGGCTGAAATGATATCACTCTGTTTGGTAATATTAACATCATTGACAGTAAGACGAGTAATAAGTTTATCTTTCCCTCTCGCCACTTCCTTTCTCAGGAAGAAACGAGAGGGCTTCTCATCCAGCTGCAAATGGCACAACTTGGCTCGAACCCGAGCCCCGTTGGCCTTCCGCTGGTAAACCTCACCCAAATCTTTTTCAAGTTCAGTAATTTGTTGACCAAAAACCCCCGGTCTCTGCATCTGCAGATTCCGGAAAAAATGGAGGCTTTTCTCTAGTCTAGCCACCTCACTTCTCTTTTTACGAGCAATGATGCATGAATGTTTCTTTACCAAGTTCTTAAAGGAGATCTTACACCCTTCCCACCACTCTATGTCCTTGCGGTTTGTGGCCGCTAGGACCCCGTAGAGCTGGGTCATCTCTGCTACCAGTTCAGGCTCATCTAGAATCGAGGTGTTGCACTTCCAGTAACCCGGCCCTACCGCCTTCTGGCCGAAGCTACCAACCTCTAAAACTACAAAATCATGGTCTGAAAAGGTACAAGGGTGAACTTGGACATTCTGTACATATTGTAAAAAAACATGGTTGAGGTAAAAACGGTCTAGCCTAGAGAAAACCCCCTGGCCCTCAAAGGTATATTCCTTACGTACAGGGTATTTGTAGCGAAACACATCATATAAATCAAACACCTCTCTGAGATTTTCCAATTCTTTCGAGCCAATGGCCCCGGCATTAGAATCTCCCCCTGCTTTATCCAGGGAGAGATTCTCCACACAATTGAAATCCCCCCCCAGAAAAACATTACTGTTTCCCGCCAGCAGTACAGAAAGACCGGTCAAAAAGACCCTTCTCTCCGGACTGCTGTTGGGGGCATAGACATTAACAAAAGTGAACATGACATCAGAGATTTCGACCCTCAAACCCACACATCTTCCAATCTGATCAGTGTAAGCTGATTCTATAGAACTTTTAAGATTATTATTGATAAGGATGGCAACCCCCTTACTATGGTTGCCTCCATGGCTCCAAGTACCACGGAAGCCGATGGCATCCTCTACATTCTTAACTTCTACATTGGTGATTGTATGAGTTTCCTGCAAAAAGATGACATCAATAAAATGATGAACTAGAAAAACTGACAGTAGTGTCAGCTTCCTCTTATCTTTTAAACCCTTCACGTTGAGGGTCGCTACTCTTAGTCGTGCTGCCATTTTGGTTTATCAAAAAGGGGGTCTATAACCGGACACCTCCTGTGTCAGTGCTCCCTCCCGAATCAGGAGGTTCCTCCCTCCTGGTCCGTTTGAGATCCACTGGTCCTACACTACGACTCCTGTCCCTATGGGCAGGCGAGGGCATTGTAGAGCACTTGACGTGCTGGAATGCCCTTTCTGGGGTCCCAGGTTCAGGGTCCGGCGGCCTACGGAAGGCGGCGGTGTCTTTCTCACCCGACTCGCCAACCGTCTCCCCCTGACCCCTCCCCCTCCCTTTGGACCGGGACCTTGGGTGCTCATCCCCATGAGCATTTTTACCTTCATGCTTGTTACCGTTTGACCCGTTTGCTGCCGAAGCGAGCTTAGATTCCCCCTGTTTAACCACCTTAACCTTTTCTGCCTGGGCTCGAACCTTCTGCCCGGGCTCTACCGTCTCCTCGCCTTGAGTCTGCTGACCGGGCTCTACCGTCTCCTCGCCTCGAACCCGCTGACCGGGCTCTACCGCCTCCTCGCCTCGAACCCGCTGACCGGGCTCTACCGTCTCCTCGGCTCGCACCTGCTGCTGCTCGGGTTCGACCGTCTCCTCCGTCCGCATCATCAGCTCTGGCTCGGGTTCGGGTTCCGGGAAGTCTTCCATCGACACGGCTGCCTCTCCGCCCAACCTAGCTGCAAAAGTCTGGTCAAACGCCCGGCCCTTGCACTCTCTCCGGACATGCCCCGACTGCTTGCAGCGCAAGCAGATCGGAGGCTGACCAGGGGACGTGATGAGGGTAGCGACATATCTACACAGGTAAGGATACGTTTTGGTATGAGGGATGGTGGCTGTTTCAGATGCTTCTACCTTAACCTTTTTGACCCCAGTGTATTTCTTTTTGTTATTCACATAGGCCATCTCATTCTCCACACTTAAGACATTGAAGTTACACCCCAACATGATTTGGACCTTTTTCTCAGGATAGACAAAAGGAAGCCAGTGGAACCTCAAGTAGGTGAAAGGCTTGTACCATCCCACCTGCCCGTTTTCATCAATGTCCCCCATTTTCCTGATCAAACACAAACCGTCTCGCACTCGAAGGTTACCGAGCAGCAAGAACTCATCAAAATGGGACTGGGTTTCAAAAGTAATCTGATAGGATTCCCTTTGTCGTACAATAGCTATGACATCATCAAGGTCGCCTAAGGCTGCTGTGAGTGCTCGAACCACATCAGGTTGAGAGTACTGACCACTCTTACCAACGAATATCTCGGCTGTCTGGAGGAAATACCTCGTCTCCTCGGGCGTGAGTTCATCAGACTCCTCAAGTTCGAGCTTGGGAGGACCTCGGGCTGCCTGCTGCTGTTGTTGCTGCTTGGGCCGGGCACCTTGATGCTGCTGCTGCTGCTGCTGCTGCTGCTGCTGCCGTTGCTGCTGCTGCTGCTGCTGCTGCCGCTGCTGCTGCTGCTGCTGCTGCCGCTGCTGCTGCTGCTGCTGCTGCTGCTGCCTTCGTCTCTGCTGTCGTTCGACGACATCTCGCTGCTTCCCATCTCCACCGACTCTCGACCAGGAGGAGTCGTCTTCGTCTCGTCCTTCATCGCGCCAAGCGGTGGCGCCACCTTCTGGTAGATGCGCTGCGAGCTTCTGCGTCAGCCCGTCCTGGCTACCACCCGCGTGGTCGGTCCTCGGGGACCCTTGGCCAGGAGGAAATCCGCTCCACTCCATCTCCATACCACATTGGTTTCTGCCTTAATAGAACACAGTGGCAGTGTGCAAGAGACACTGTAAGTGTGCTTAAGGATAACCGTGCAGCATCAGTTGCTGTCCTTAATACAACACAGTGGCAGCGTGCAAGAGACGCTACAAGTGTGCTTAAGGATAGGCTAAGCTGACCAGATACTACACTTTGATCTTAGCCAAAAGGCCGAGAAGCGATGCCGCCAACCGGTTCAGGACTTCTTCTTGAACTATCTGCATTCCCACAGAAAAGGTGTGTCCAAATCCAACCTCTCTCAACACAGTTGCCCGCGGTTCGGAGAGCTGGCGGTGGACCCCGGACAAACCGCAGTGTCAAGTTCTTTTTGCCCAGCCCTTGAAAATGCTGGCCCGAAACCCTAGAAAGGCACCCCTTTGCCCACTGACGACCAGACCACTGCCAGGATTGTACCGAAAACGTACGAAAAACGTTTTTCCCCTGGTGAGAGACTGGGGAACTACACCCGCGGAGCATTAGCCAGGTAGCAGCGGAGGCAGCCCACTGTAGCTCACCACAGCTCCCACATAGCCATAACACCTGCTTGGCACTACTTTCCCTGCATACATGGGGCAGCTGCTCACCTGCCCTAACAATTTCCTAGAGCTCCCCGAACCCCCGCAGGCCTCCTAGGAGCTCCCAGACAAGCGCGTTCCGAGACGACGCCCGGTTTAAAATATCCCTATTTCAGAGTACTTCTATTTGGATGAAATCCATGCCCAAACCCATTTTATCAAATAGCCTACTCAATTTTAACACCAAAACACAACCCAGAATTTATATCTACCATCAGCTATGTGCATGGCTGGTCTCTGCAGTGGTTGATTCTCAGTGGCCTAGGAGCTGCAAAATAAATAGTAAAATTAGGCAAATAATCACAAATAATCACAAATAAAGACAGTACAGACAGCACAGGAGCAAACCAGAAATAAAAACACTGAAGGCAGAGAGAGGAGAGTTTTTTTTTGGTTTAGTTATTAACTCCCCGAGGGGAGTGGGCCGATCCCGGAGGTACTGCAATACCGGGCCAACCCGTGACGGTGGAGGAGTAAACTCCCGAGCCACCATCCAGTTCCAAAAATCAGTTTAATATCGTAGAGGTGCATGCACCTCGTATCAGATATTAAGCTGATAAGAACAGATACTTTTTTTTTTGTTTTTATGACATGTTTTATTTCACCATAGGCTCTTAAATGTTAACAAGTTCTTTTTGGTTATGGACCCCATGATGGACATCCACCCATTTCTACATATTAAATGATATACAATGGTCTCCAGGGTTCCAGAAAACGTTCATTACGCTCCGGCCTCTCTGTGAAAGGAATGCACATGTCAACTGCAAATATACAAAAAGCACAGGGATTAATACATGGTTTATATACATACACACAAATACACGTCTCCAAAACTGGAGAATTACAAAAAATACCCGTTTAACGTGAGCCCACAGAGTACTATGGACCCACTTATATATGTCTAGTAGTTAAACGACCACTGGCCGTTGGTGAACCGGCATAAGGCCTTAGTTTTGGTCCACCATCTTTTAAATTTGAGCTCTTTGAGCCGTTTTACATCTACTGTAAATCTGAACTTTAAACTAGCAATAAACATATTCAATAGATTGATAGATTCTAGTTTCTTCCTTTCCATCTTTATTAGATTCCTTGTGTTCCACACACAGTCTTTATATATACAAATAATAAGTAAACAAATGGGGAGAAACTTTTTTAATTGGGGGGGGAAAATGTTGAAGACCATTGTATCTTTGGTCAAAATGATAACAACACCAGCAATATCTTTTAATATGCTCTCCACCACATCAAGTACAGGTTTTACAAAAGAACATAACAGAAATAGATGGGTCAGATCCTCCACGTCGGTCTTGCACAGCGGGCATTTATCTGATACGGATCTATTCTGCGTATGCAGCTTCCTATTTACTGGGAGAATATCGTGACAAACTCTCCACCCTATATCCCTCAGTCTGGAACACAGAATAGGATGATTAACAGTTTTCCAAATCAATGTAAAATCTAATAGCAAGTTCTCCTGTCTTTTACATATTGAGGGAGTTACTTTAACCATAGCGTTACATAGAACATATATCCTCTTGGTTGTCAAACCTTTTAATTCTACATCTGGATATTCCGTAGTAAACTTCTTAAAATCCTCTAGGGCTTTTTTATAGAAAATAGGACTACTATCGGAATGAGGAATGGTATTAGCGGCAAAAGCCGGTCTCCACTTTCTTAGGTGAAAACCTACAAAATATATAGCGAAATACATCCACGGGGACAACTCCTCCGCGCAAACAAGATCGACGATGTGCTTTACTCTGAAAGCCTGTAACTTTACATTAATATTAACAACTTTCTGGCCACCAGCATAGAAGTCCGTGTACATAACGTCTCTTTTAACTCTATCCATCCCCTGCCAGATGAAAGTAAACATTACACGGTTAAATAGACTTAAATACTTATCCTCCAAAACCAGGACTTTGCCGACGTGCCAAAGTTTCGAACACGCCATAATACCTGTTATCATAGCTTTGCCCCTATAAGTAAGGGCTCTGGTTTTCCAGTCTTCCAGAACCTTCTCAAAATTAGAACAAATTGGGCGCCAGTTGCCTTCTGGGCTTAACTTCTGGTCTTTATAGAAAAAGACTCCCAGACATTTTAATTTAGAATGCTCAAAAGAGACACCTGAAACCATATCCGACCTGTGGGCAAAAGCCCCTATAAACAGGCCCTTACTCTTTTCTTTATTTAACTTGGCCCCAGAGGCTTTCTGAAAGGATGTTGTTATTTCCAGTACCTCTCGAACCGACGAATCATTCCGGACGACTACCGTCGTGTCATCTGCGTATTGAACAACTCTCAGTTCTTTATTCACACCGGGCAAATGAATTCCCTGTATTTTAGGGGACAAACACAATTTGCGGGTTAGGGGCTCAATACATAGTACATATAACAAGGGTGAAAGGCCGCAGCCCTGACGGACCGACCTGTTGACTGTAAAGGGGTCAGAAATAAAGCCGTTAACCAGCACACACGAAGAAATATCCGTATATAGTAATTTAACCCAGTCTATGAAATCTGGGCCAAAACCATAAGCTTTTAGTACTTCAAACATATAATAGTGCGATACTCTATCGAAGGCTTTCGCTTGATCTAGATTAAGTAAACCACACGGTATGTCTTTATCCGACACGTAATCAAAGAGCGAGCGGATGAGATGTAACTGATCGTGTATAGATCTACCAGGAACAGCACATGTCTGCTCTGCCCCTATAATAGAAGACATGACCCTAGACAAACGGTTACACAAAGTCTTTGAAATCAGCTTATAATCGACAGTTAATAGAGATATCGGTCTCCAGCAAGTCAACAAATTCTTTCTTTCTCTGTCCTTACAGATAAGGGTAATCACCCCCATTCTTTGTGTTGGACAGAGAATGCCTCTCTCAAAGCAACCGTTTATAAGATTCACAAAGTCTTGTCCGAAAAGGTGAAAGAATTTCACATAAAATTCCTTGGGTAGACCGTCCACCCCCGGGCTTTTATTATCTTTCATGCCCTTAAGGCTTTCAAACACTTCTCTGGCTGTAAAGAGGCCCTCGCAGAACAACCGGTCCTCAACCTCCAAAGGGGGCAGGTTGGACGTGAAGGCCTTGATGACCCCATCGTCGACCGGCTCCTCTGCGAATAAATCTTGGTAGAAATCCCGACAGGCTGAAATGATATCACTCTGTTTGGTAATATTAACATCATTGACAGTAAGACGAGTAATAAGTTTATCTTTCCCTCTCGCCACTTCCTTTCTCAGGAAGAAACGAGAGGGCTTCTCATCCAGCTGCAAATGGCACAACTTGGCTCGAACCCGAGCCCCGTTGGCCTTCCGCTGGTAAACCTCACCCAAATCTTTTTCAAGTTCAGTAATTTGTTGACCAAAAACCCCCGGTCTCTGCATCTGCAGATTCCGGAAAAAATGGAGGCTTTTCTCTAGTCTAGCCACCTCACTTCTCTTTTTACGAGCAATGATGCATGAATGTTTCTTTACCAAGTTCTTAAAGGAGATCTTACACCCTTCCCACCACTCTATGTCCTTGCGGTTTGTGGCCGCTAGGACCCCGTAGAGCTGGGTCATCTCTGCTACCAGTTCAGGCTCATCTAGAATCGAGGTGTTGCACTTCCAGTAACCCGGCCCTACCGCCTTCTGGCCGAAGCTACCAACCTCTAAAACTACAAAATCATGGTCTGAAAAGGTACAAGGGTGAACTTGGACATTCTGTACATATTGTAAAAAATCATGGTTGAGGTAAAAACGGTCTAGCCTAGAGAAAACCCCCTGGCCCTCAAAGGTATATTCCTTACGTACAGGGTATTTGTAGCGAAACACATCATATAAATCAAACACCTCTCTGAGATTTTCCAATTCTTTCGAGCCAATGGCCCCGGCATTAGAATCTCCCCCTGCTTTATCCAGGGAGAGATTCTCCACACAATTGAAATCCCCCCCCAGAAAAACATTACTGTTTCCCGCCAGCAGTACAGAAAGACCGGTCAAAAAGACCCTTCTCTCCGGACTGCTGTTGGGGGCATAGACATTAACAAAAGTGAACATGACATCAGAGATTTCGACCCTCAAACCCACACATCTTCCAATCTGATCAGTGTAAGCTGATTCTATAGAGCTTTTAAGATTATTATTGATAAGGATGGCAACCCCCTTACTATGGTTGCCTCCATGGCTCCAAGTACCACGGAAGCCGATGGCATCCTCTACATTCTTAACTTCTACATTGGTGATTGTATGAGTTTCCTGCAAAAAGATGACATCAATAAAATGATGAACTAGAAAAACTGACAGTAGTGTCAGCTTCCTCTTATCTTTTAAACCCTTCACGTTGAGGGTCGCTACTCTTAGTCGTGCTGCCATTTTGGTTTATCAAAAAGGGGGTCTATAACCGGACACCTCCTGTGTCAGTGCTCCCTCCCGAATCAGGAGGTTCCTCCCTCCTGGTCCGTTTGAGATCCACTGGTCCTACACTACGACTCCTGTCCCTATGGGCAGGCGAGGGCATTGTAGAGCACTTGACGTGCTGGAATGCCCTTTCTGGGGTCCCAGGTTCAGGGTCCGGCGGCCTACGGAAGGCGGCGGTGTCTTTCTCACCCGACTCGCCAACCGTCTC
>OX381711.1:73242627-73245127 GCA_947462335.1 Harmothoe impar
AATAAAGCCGTTAACCAGCACACACGAAGAAATATCCGTATATAGTAATTTAACCCAGTCTATGAAATCTGGGCCAAAACCATAAGCTTTTAGTACTTCAAACATATAATAGTGCGATACTCTATCGAAGGCTTTCGCTTGATCTAGATTAAGTAAACCACACGGTATGTCTTTATCCGACACGTAATCAAAGAGCGAGCGGATGAGATGTAACTGATCGTGTATAGATCTACCAGGAACAGCACATGTCTGCTCTGCCCCTATAATAGAAGACATGACCCTAGACAAACGGTTACACAAAGTCTTTGAAATCAGCTTATAATCGACAGTTAATAGAGATATCGGTCTCCAGCAAGTCAACAAATTCTTTCTTTCTCTGTCCTTACAGATAAGGGTAATCACCCCCATTCTTTGTGTTGGACAGAGAATGCCTCTCTCAAAGCAACCGTTTATAAGATTCACAAAGTCTTGTCCGAAAAGGTGAAAGAATTTCACATAAAATTCCTTGGGTAGACCGTCCACCCCCGGGCTTTTATTATCTTTCATGCCCTTAAGGCTTTCAAACACTTCTCTGGCTGTAAAGAGGCCCTCGCAGAACAACCGGTCCTCAACCTCCAAAGGGGGCAGGTTGGACGTGAAGGCCTTGATGACCCCATCGTCGACCGGCTCCTCTGCGAATAAATCTTGGTAGAAATCCCGACAGGCTGAAATGATATCACTCTGTTTGGTAATATTAACATCATTGACAGTAAGACGAGTAATAAGTTTATCTTTCCCTCTCGCCACTTCCTTTCTCAGGAAGAAACGAGAGGGCTTCTCATCCAGCTGCAAATGGCACAACTTGGCTCGAACCCGAGCCCCGTTGGCCTTCCGCTGGTAAACCTCACCCAAATCTTTTTCAAGTTCAGTAATTTGTTGACCAAAAACCCCCGGTCTCTGCATCTGCAGATTCCGGAAAAAATGGAGGCTTTTCTCTAGTCTAGCCACCTCACTTCTCTTTTTACGAGCAATGATGCATGAATGTTTCTTTACCAAGTTCTTAAAGGAGATCTTACACCCTTCCCACCACTCTATGTCCTTGCGGTTTGTGGCCGCTAGGACCCCGTAGAGCTGGGTCATCTCTGCTACCAGTTCAGGCTCATCTAGAATCGAGGTGTTGCACTTCCAGTAACCCGGCCCTACCGCCTTCTGGCCGAAGCTACCAACCTCTAAAACTACAAAATCATGGTCTGAAAAGGTACAAGGGTGAACTTGGACATTCTGTACATATTGTAAAAAATCATGGTTGAGGTAAAAACGGTCTAGCCTAGAGAAAACCCCCTGGCCCTCAAAGGTATATTCCTTACGTACAGGGTATTTGTAGCGAAACACATCATATAAATCAAACACCTCTCTGAGATTTTCCAATTCTTTCGAGCCAATGGCCCCGGCATTAGAATCTCCCCCTGCTTTATCCAGGGAGAGATTCTCCACACAATTGAAATCCCCCCCCAGAAAAACATTACTGTTTCCCGCCAGCAGTACAGAAAGACCGGTCAAAAAGACCCTTCTCTCCGGACTGCTGTTGGGGGCATAGACATTAACAAAAGTGAACATGACATCAGAGATTTCGACCCTCAAACCCACACATCTTCCAATCTGATCAGTGTAAGCTGATTCTATAGAACTTTTAAGATTATTATTGATAAGGATGGCAACCCCCTTACTATGGTTGCCTCCATGGCTCCAAGTACCACGGAAGCCGATGGCATCCTCTACATTCTTAACTTCTACATTGGTGATTGTATGAGTTTCCTGCAAAAAGATGACATCAATAAAATGATGAACTAGAAAAACTGACAGTAGTGTCAGCTTCCTCTTATCTTTTAAACCCTTCACGTTGAGGGTCGCTACTCTTAGTCGTGCTGCCATTTTGGTTTATCAAAAAAGGGGGTCTATAACCGGACACCTCCTGTGTCAGTGCTCCCTCCCGAATCAGGAGGTTCCTCCCTCCTGGTCCGTTTGAGATCCACTGGTCCTACACTACGACTCCTGTCCCTATGGGCAGGCGAGGGCATTGTAGAGCACTTGACGTGCTGGAATGCCCTTTCTGGGGTCCCAGGTTCAGGGTCCGGCGGCCTACGGAAGGCGGCGGTGTCTTTCTCACCCGACTCGCCAACCGTCTCCCCCTGACCCCTCCCCCTCCCTTTGGACCGGGACCTTGGGTGCTCATCCCCATGAGCATTTTTACCTTCATGCTTGTTACCGTTTGACCCGTTTGCTGCCGAAGCGAGCTTAGATTCCCCCTGTTTAACCACCTTAACCTTTTCTGCCTGGGCTCGAACCTTCTGCCCGGGCTCTACCGTCTCCTCGCCTTGAGTCTGCTGACCGGGCTCTACCGTCTCCTCGCCTCGAACCCGCTGACCGGGCTCTACCGCCTCCTCGCCTCGAACCCGCTGACCGGGCTCTACCGTCTCCTCGGCTCGCACCTGCTGCTGCTCGGGTTCGACCGTCTCCTCCG
>OX381711.1:73255127-73260127 GCA_947462335.1 Harmothoe impar
TAAAATTAGGCAAATAATCACAAATAATCACAAATAAAGACAGCACAGACAGCACAGGAGCAAACCAGAAATAAAAACACTGAAGGCAGAGAGAGGAGAGTTTTTTTTGGTTTAGTTATAAACTCCCCGAGGGGAGTGGGCCGATCCCGGAGGTACTGCAATACCGGGCCAACCCGTGACGGTGGAGGAGTAAACTCCCGAGCCACCATCCAGTTCCAAAAATCAGTTTAATATCGTAGAGGTGCATGCACCTCGTATCAGATATTAAGCTGATAAGAACAGATACTTTTTTTTGTTTTTACGACATGTTTTATTTCACCATAGGCTCTTAAATGTTAACAAGTTCTTTTTGGTTATGGACCCCATGATGGACATCCACCCATTTCTACATATTAAATGATATACAATGGTCTCCAGGGTTCCAGAAAACGTTCATTACGCTCCGGCCTCTCTGTGAAAGGAATGCACATGTCAACTGCAAATATACAAAAGCACAGGGATTAATACATGGTTTATATACATACACACAAATACACGTCTCCAAAACTGGAGAATTACAAAAAATACCCGTTTAACGTGAGCCCACAGAGTACTATGGACCCACTTATATATGTCTAGTAGTTAAACGACCACTGGCCGTTGGTGAACCGGCATAAGGCCTTAGTTTTGGTCCACCATCTTTTAAATTTGAGCTCTTTGAGCCGTTTTACATCTACTGTAAATCTGAACTTTAAACTAGCAATAAACATATTCAATAGATTGATAGATTCTAGTTTCTTCCTTTCCATCTTTATTAGATTCCTTGTGTTCCACAAACAGTCTTTATATATACAAATAATAAGTAAACAAATGGGGAGAAACTTTTTTAATTGGGGGGGGAAAATGTTGAAGACCATTGTATCTTTGGTCAAAATGATAACAACACCAGCAATATCTTTTAATATGCTCTCCACCACATCAAGTACAGGTTTTACAAAAGAACATAACAGAAATAGATGGGTCAGATCCTCCACGTCGGTCTTGCACAGCGGGCATTTATCTGATACGGATCTATTCTGCGTATGCAGCTTCCTATTTACTGGGAGAATATCGTGACAAACTCTCCACCCTATATCCCTCAGTCTGGAACACAGAATAGGATGATTAACAGTTTTCCAAATCAATGTAAAATCTAATAGCAAGTTCTCCTGTCTTTTACATATTGAGGGAGTTACTTTAACCATATCGTTACATAGAACATATATCCTCTTGGTTGTCAAACCTTTTAATTCTACATCTGGATATTCCGTAGTAAACTTCTTAAAATCCTCTAGGGCTTTTTTATAGAAAATAGGACTACTATCGGAATGAGGAATGGTATTAGCGGCAAAAGCCGGTCTCCACTTTCTTAGGTGAAAACCTACAAAATATATAGCGAAATACATCCACGGGGACAACTCCTCCGCGCAAACAAGATCGACGATGTGCTTTACTCTGAAAGCCTGTAACTTTACATTAATATTAACAACTTTCTGGCCACCAGCATAGAAGTCCGTGTACATAACGTCTCTTTTAACTCTATCCATCCCCTGCCAGATGAAAGTAAACATTACACGGTTAAATAGACTTAAATACTTATCCTCCAAAACCAGGACTTTGCCGACGTGCCAAAGTTTCGAACACGCCATAATACCTGTTATCATAGCTTTGCCCCTATAAGTAAGGGCTCTGGTTTTCCAGTCTTCCAGAACCTTCTCAAAATTAGAACAAATTGGGCGCCAGTTGCCTTCTGGGCTTAACTTCTGGTCTTTATAGAAAAAGACTCCCAGACATTTTAATTTAGAATGCTCAAAAGAGACACCTGAAACCATATCCGACCTGTGGGCAAAAGCCCCTATAAACAGGCCCTTACTCTTTTCTTTATTTAACTTGGCCCCAGAGGCTTTCTGAAAGGATGTTGTTATTTCCAGTACCTCTCGAACCGACGAATCATTCCGGACGACTACCGTCGTGTCATCTGCGTATTGAACAACTCTCAGTTCTTTATTCACACCGGGCAAATGAATTCCCTGTATTTTAGGGGACAAACACAATTTGCGGGTTAGGGGCTCAATACATAGTACATATAACAAGGGTGAAAGGCCGCAGCCCTGACGGACCGACCTGTTGACTGTAAAGGGGTCAGAAATAAAGCCGTTAACCAGCACACACGAAGAAATATCCGTATATAGTAATTTAACCCAGTCTATGAAATCTGGGCCAAAACCATAAGCTTTTAGTACTTCAAACATATAATAGTGCGATACTCTATCGAAGGCTTTCGCTTGATCTAGATTAAGTAAACCACACGGTATGTCTTTATCCGACACGTAATCAAAGAGCGAGCGGATGAGATGTAACTGATCGTGTATAGATCTACCAGGAACAGCACATGTCTGCTCTGCCCCTATAATAGAAGACATGACCCTAGACAAACGGTTACACAAAGTCTTTGAAATCAGCTTATAATCGACAGTTAATAGAGATATCGGTCTCCAGCAAGTCAACAAATTCTTTCTTTCTCTGTCCTTACAGATAAGGGTAATCACCCCCATTCTTTGTGTTGGACAGAGAATGCCTCTCTCAAAGCAACCGTTTATAAGATTCACAAAGTCTTGTCCGAAAAGGTGAAAGAATTTCACATAAAATTCCTTGGGTAGACCGTCCACCCCCGGGCTTTTATTATCTTTCATGCCCTTAAGGCTTTCAAACACTTCTCTGGCTGTAAAGAGGCCCTCGCAGAACAACCGGTCCTCAACCTCCAAAGGGGGCAGGTTGGACGTGAAGGCCTTGATGACCCCATCGTCGACCGGCTCCTCTGCGAATAAATCTTGGTAGAAATCCCGACAGGCTGAAATGATATCACTCTGTTTGGTAATATTAACATCATTGACAGTAAGACGAGTAATAAGTTTATCTTTCCCTCTCGCCACTTCCTTTCTCAGGAAGAAACGAGAGGGCTTCTCATCCAGCTGCAAATGGCACAACTTGGCTCGAACCCGAGCCCCGTTGGCCTTCCGCTGGTAAACCTCACCCAAATCTTTTTCAAGTTCAGTAATTTGTTGACCAAAAACCCCCGGTCTCTGCATCTGCAGATTCCGGAAAAAATGGAGGCTTTTCTCTAGTCTAGCCACCTCACTTCTCTTTTTACGAGCAATGATGCATGAATGTTTCTTTACCAAGTTCTTAAAGGAGATCTTACACCCTTCCCACCACTCTATGTCCTTGCGGTTTGTGGCCGCTAGGACCCCGTAGAGCTGGGTCATCTCTGCTACCAGTTCAGGCTCATCTAGAATCGAGGTGTTGCACTTCCAGTAACCCGGCCCTACCGCCTTCTGGCCGAAGCTACCAACCTCTAAAACTACAAAATCATGGTCTGAAAAGGTACAAGGGTGAACTTGGACATTCTGTACATATTGTAAAAAAACATGGTTGAGGTAAAAACGGTCTAGCCTAGAGAAAACCCCCTGGCCCTCAAAGGTATATTCCTTACGTACAGGGTATTTGTAGCGAAACACATCATATAAATCAAACACCTCTCTGAGATTTTCCAATTCTTTCGAGCCAATGGCCCCGGCATTAGAATCTCCCCCTGCTTTATCCAGGGAGAGATTCTCCACACAATTGAAATCCCCCCCCAGAAAAACATTACTGTTTCCCGCCAGCAGTACAGAAAGACCGGTCAAAAAGACCCTTCTCTCCGGACTGCTGTTGGGGGCATAGACATTAACAAAAGTGAACATGACATCAGAGATTTCGACCCTCAAACCCACACATCTTCCAATCTGATCAGTGTAAGCTGATTCTATAGAACTTTTAAGATTATTATTGATAAGGATGGCAACCCCCTTACTATGGTTGCCTCCATGGCTCCAAGTACCACGGAAGCCGATGGCATCCTCTACATTCTTAACTTCTACATTGGTGATTGTATGAGTTTCCTGCAAAAAGATGACATCAATAAAATGATGAACTAGAAAAACTGACAGTAGTGTCAGCTTCCTCTTATCTTTTAAACCCTTCACGTTGAGGGTCGCTACTCTTAGTCGTGCTGCCATTTTGGTTTATCAAAAAGGGGGTCTATAACCGGACACCTCCTGTGTCAGTGCTCCCTCCCGAATCAGGAGGTTCCTCCCTCCTGGTCCGTTTGAGATCCACTGGTCCTACACTACGACTCCTGTCCCTATGGGCAGGCGAGGGCATTGTAGAGCACTTGACGTGCTGGAATGCCCTTTCTGGGGTCCCAGGTTCAGGGTCCGGCGGCCTACGGAAGGCGGCGGTGTCTTTCTCACCCGACTCGCCAACCGTCTCCCCCTGACCCCTCCCCCTCCCTTTGGACCGGGACCTTGGGTGCTCATCCCCATGAGCATTTTTACCTTCATGCTTGTTACCGTTTGACCCGTTTGCTGCCGAAGCGAGCTTAGATTCCCCCTGTTTAACCACCTTAACCTTTTCTGCCTGGGCTCGAACCTTCTGCCCGGGCTCTACCGTCTCCTCGCCTTGAGTCTGCTGACCGGGCTCTACCGTCTCCTCGCCTCGAACCCGCTGACCGGGCTCTACCGCCTCCTCGCCTCGAACCCGCTGACCGGGCTCTACCGTCTCCTCGGCTCGCACCTGCTGCTGCTCGGGTTCGACCGTCTCCTCCGTCCGCATCATCAGCTCTGGCTCGGGTTCGGGTTCCGGGAAGTCTTCCATCGACACGGCTGCCTCTCCGCCCAACCTAGCTGCAAAAGTCTGGTCAAACGCCCGGCCCTTGCACTCTCTCCGGACATGCCCCGACTGCTTGCAGCGCAAGCAGATCGGAGGCTGACCAGGGGACGTGATGAGGGTAGCGACATATCTACACAGGTAAGGATACGTTTTGGTATGAGGGATGGTGGCTGTTTCAGATGCTTCTACCTTAACCTTTTTGACCCCAGTGTATTTCTTTTTGTTATTCACATAGGCCATCTCATTCTCCACACTTAAGACATTGAAGTTAC
>OX381711.1:73270127-73280127 GCA_947462335.1 Harmothoe impar
TATGGACCCCATGATGGACATCCACCCATTTCTACATATTAAATGATATACAATGGTCTCCAGGGTTCCAGAAAACGTTCATTACGCTCCGGCCTCTCTGTGAAAGGAATGCACATGTCAACTGCAAATATACAAAAGCACAGGGATTAATACATGGTTTATATACATACACACAAATACACGTCTCCAAAACTGGAGAATTACAAAAAATACCCGTTTAACGTGAGCCCACAGAGTACTATGGACCCACTTATATATGTCTAGTAGTTAAACGACCACTGGCCGTTGGTGAACCGGCATAAGGCCTTAGTTTTGGTCCACCATCTTTTAAATTTGAGCTCTTTGAGCCGTTTTACATCTACTGTAAATCTGAACTTTAAACTAGCAATAAACATATTCAATAGATTGATAGATTCTAGTTTCTTCCTTTCCATCTTTATTAGATTCCTTGTGTTCCACACACAGTCTTTATATATACAAATAATAAGTAAACAAATGGGGAGAAACTTTTTTAATTGGGGGGGGAAAATGTTGAAGACCATTGTATCTTTGGTCAAAATGATAACAACACCAGCAATATCTTTTAATATGCTCTCCACCACATCAAGTACAGGTTTTACAAAAGAACATAACAGAAATAGATGGGTCAGATCCTCCACGTCGGTCTTGCACAGCGGGCATTTATCTGATACGGATCTATTCTGCGTATGCAGCTTCCTATTTACTGGGAGAATATCGTGACAAACTCTCCACCCTATATCCCTCAGTCTGGAACACAGAATAGGATGATTAACAGTTTTCCAAATCAATGTAAAATCTAATAGCAAGTTCTCCTGTCTTTTACATATTGAGGGAGTTACTTTAACCATATCGTTACATAGAACATATATCCTCTTGGTTGTCAAACCTTTTAATTCTACATCTGGATATTCCGTAGTAAACTTCTTAAAATCCTCTAGGGCTTTTTTATAGAAAATAGGACTACTATCGGAATGAGGAATGGTATTAGCGGCAAAAGCCGGTCTCCACTTTCTTAGGTGAAAACCTACAAAATATATAGCGAAATACATCCACGGGGACAACTCCTCCGCGCAAACAAGATCGACGATGTGCTTTACTCTGAAAGCCTGTAACTTTACATTAATATTAACAACTTTCTGGCCACCAGCATAGAAGTCCGTGTACATAACGTCTCTTTTAACTCTATCCATCCCCTGCCAGATGAAAGTAAACATTACACGGTTAAATAGACTTAAATACTTATCCTCCAAAACCAGGACTTTGCCGACGTGCCAAAGTTTCGAACACGCCATAATACCTGTTATCATAGCTTTGCCCCTATAAGTAAGGGCTCTGGTTTTCCAGTCTTCCAGTACCTTCTCAAAATTAGAACAAATTGGGCGCCAGTTGCCTTCTGGGCTTAACTTCTGGTCTTTATAGAAAAAGACTCCCAGACATTTTAATTTAGAATGCTCAAAAGAGACACCTGAAACCATATCCGACCTGTGGGCAAAAGCCCCTATAAACAGGCCCTTACTCTTTTCTTTATTTAACTTGGCCCCAGAGGCTTTCTGAAAGGATGTTGTTATTTCCAGTACCTCTCGAACCGACGAATCATTCCGGACGACTACCGTCGTGTCATCTGCGTATTGAACAACTCTCAGTTCTTTATTCACACCGGGCAAATGAATTCCCTGTATTTTAGGGGACAAACACAATTTGCGGGTTAGGGGCTCAATACATAGTACATATAACAAGGGTGAAAGGCCGCAGCCCTGACGGACCGACCTGTTGACTGTAAAGGGGTCAGAAATAAAGCCGTTAACCAGCACACACGAAGAAATATCCGTATATAGTAATTTAACCCAGTCTATGAAATCTGGGCCAAAACCATAAGCTTTTAGTACTTCAAACATATAATAGTGCGATACTCTATCGAAGGCTTTCGCTTGATCTAGATTAAGTAAACCACACGGTATGTCTTTATCCGACACGTAATCAAAGAGCGAGCGGATGAGATGTAACTGATCGTGTATAGATCTACCAGGAACAGCACATGTCTGCTCTGCCCCTATAATAGAAGACATGACCCTAGACAAACGGTTACACAAAGTCTTTGAAATCAGCTTATAATCGACAGTTAATAGAGATATCGGTCTCCAGCAAGTCAACAAATTCTTTCTTTCTCTGTCCTTACAGATAAGGGTAATCACCCCCATTCTTTGTGTTGGACAGAGAATGCCTCTCTCAAAGCAACCGTTTATAAGATTCACAAAGTCTTGTCCGAAAAGGTGAAAGAATTTCACATAAAATTCCTTGGGTAGACCGTCCACCCCCGGGCTTTTATTATCTTTCATGCCCTTAAGGCTTTCAAACACTTCTCTGGCTGTAAAGAGGCCCTCGCAGAACAACCGGTCCTCAACCTCCAAAGGGGGCAGGTTGGACGTGAAGGCCTTGATGACCCCATCGTCGACCGGCTCCTCTGCGAATAAATCTTGGTAGAAATCCCGACAGGCTGAAATGATATCACTCTGTTTGGTAATATTAACATCATTGACAGTAAGACGAGTAATAAGTTTATCTTTCCCTCTCGCCACTTCCTTTCTCAGGAAGAAACGAGAGGGCTTCTCATCCAGCTGCAAATGGCACAACTTGGCTCGAACCCGAGCCCCGTTGGCCTTCCGCTGGTAAACCTCACCCAAATCTTTTTCAAGTTCAGTAATTTGTTGACCAAAAACCCCCGGTCTCTGCATCTGCAGATTCCGGAAAAAATGGAGGCTTTTCTCTAGTCTAGCCACCTCACTTCTCTTTTTACGAGCAATGATGCATGAATGTTTCTTTACCAAGTTCTTAAAGGAGATCTTACACCCTTCCCACCACTCTATGTCCTTGCGGTTTGTGGCCGCTAGGACCCCGTAGAGCTGGGTCATCTCTGCTACCAGTTCAGGCTCATCTAGAATCGAGGTGTTGCACTTCCAGTAACCCGGCCCTACCGCCTTCTGGCCGAAGCTACCAACCTCTAAAACTACAAAATCATGGTCTGAAAAGGTACAAGGGTGAACTTGGACATTCTGTACATATTGTAAAAAAACATGGTTGAGGTAAAAACGGTCTAGCCTAGAGAAAACCCCCTGGCCCTCAAAGGTATATTCCTTACGTACAGGGTATTTGTAGCGAAACACATCATATAAATCAAACACCTCTCTGAGATTTTCCAATTCTTTCGAGCCAATGGCCCCGGCATTAGAATCTCCCCCTGCTTTATCCAGGGAGAGATTCTCCACACAATTGAAATCCCCCCCCAGAAAAACATTACTGTTTCCCGCCAGCAGTACAGAAAGACCGGTCAAAAAGACCCTTCTCTCCGGACTGCTGTTGGGGGCATAGACATTAACAAAAGTGAACATGACATCAGAGATTTCGACCCTCAAACCCACACATCTTCCAATCTGATCAGTGTAAGCTGATTCTATAGAACTTTTAAGATTATTATTGATAAGGATGGCAACCCCCTTACTATGGTTGCCTCCATGGCTCCAAGTACCACGGAAGCCGATGGCATCCTCTACATTCTTAACTTCTACATTGGTGATTGTATGAGTTTCCTGCAAAAAGATGACATCAATAAAATGATGAACTAGAAAAACTGACAGTAGTGTCAGCTTCCTCTTATCTTTTAAACCCTTCACGTTGAGGGTCGCTACTCTTAGTCGTGCTGCCATTTTGGTTTATCAAAAAGGGGGTCTATAACCGGACACCTCCTGTGTCAGTGCTCCCTCCCGAATCAGGAGGTTCCTCCCTCCTGGTCCGTTTGAGATCCACTGGTCCTACACTACGACTCCTGTCCCTATGGGCAGGCGAGGGCATTGTAGAGCACTTGACGTGCTGGAATGCCCTTTCTGGGGTCCCAGGTTCAGGGTCCGGCGGCCTACGGAAGGCGGCGGTGTCTTTCTCACCCGACTCGCCAACCGTCTCCCCCTGACCCCTCCCCCTCCCTTTGGACCGGGACCTTGGGTGCTCATCCCCATGAGCATTTTTACCTTCATGCTTGTTACCGTTTGACCCGTTTGCTGCCGAAGCGAGCTTAGATTCCCCCTGTTTAACCACCTTAACCTTTTCTGCCTGGGCTCGAACCTTCTGCCCGGGCTCTACCGTCTCCTCGCCTTGAGTCTGCTGACCGGGCTCTACCGTCTCCTCGCCTCGAACCCGCTGACCGGGCTCTACCGCCTCCTCGCCTCGAACCCGCTGACCGGGCTCTACCGTCTCCTCGGCTCGCACCTGCTGCTGCTCGGGTTCGACCGTCTCCTCCGTCCGCATCATCAGCTCTGGCTCGGGTTCGGGTTCCGGGAAGTCTTCCATCGACACGGCTGCCTCTCCGCCCAACCTAGCTGCAAAAGTCTGGTCAAACGCCCGGCCCTTGCACTCTCTCCGGACATGCCCCGACTGCTTGCAGCGCAAGCAGATCGGAGGCTGACCAGGGGACGTGATGAGGGTAGCGACATATCTACACAGGTAAGGATACGTTTTGGTATGAGGGATGGTGGCTGTTTCAGATGCTTCTACCTTAACCTTTTTGACCCCAGTGTATTTCTTTTTGTTATTCACATAGGCCATCTCATTCTCCACACTTAAGACATTGAAGTTACACCCCAACATGATTTGGACCTTTTTCTCAGGATAGACAAAAGGAAGCCAGTGGAACCTCAAGTAGGTGAAAGGCTTGTACCATCCCACCTGCCCGTTTTCATCAATGTCCCCCATTTTCCTGATCAAACACAAACCGTCTCGCACTCGAAGGTTACCGAGCAGCAAGAACTCATCAAAATGGGACTGGGTTTCAAAAGTAATCTGATAGGATTCCCTTTGTCGTACAATAGCTATGACATCATCAAGGTCGCCTAAGGCTGCTGTGAGTGCTCGAACCACATCAGGTTGAGAGTACTGACCACTCTTACCAACGAATATCTCGGCTGTCTGGAGGAAATACCTCGTCTCCTCGGGCGTGAGTTCATCAGACTCCTCAAGTTCGAGCTTGGGAGGACCTCGGGCTGCCTGCTGCTGTTGTTGCTGCTTGGGCCGGGCACCTTGATGCTGCTGCTGCTGCTGCTGCTGCTGCTGCTGCCGTTGCTGCTGCTGCTGCTGCTGCTGCCGCTGCTGCTGCTGCTGCTGCTGCCGCTGCTGCTGCTGCTGCTGCTGCTGCTGCCTTCGTCTCTGCTGTCGTTCGACGACATCTCGCTGCTTCCCATCTCCACCGACTCTCGACCAGGAGGAGTCGTCTTCGTCTCGTCCTTCATCGCGCCAAGCGGTGGCGCCACCTTCTGGTAGATGCGCTGCGAGCTTCTGCGTCAGCCCGTCCTGGCTACCACCCGCGTGGTCGGTCCTCGGGGACCCTTGGCCAGGAGGAAATCCGCTCCACTCCATCTCCATACCACATTGGTTTCTGCCTTAATAGAACACAGTGGCAGTGTGCAAGAGACACTGTAAGTGTGCTTAAGGATAACCGTGCAGCATCAGTTGCTGTCCTTAATACAACACAGTGGCAGCGTGCAAGAGACGCTACAAGTGTGCTTAAGGATAGGCTAAGCTGACCAGATACTACACTTTGATCTTAGCCAAAAGGCCGAGAAGCGATGCCGCCAACCGGTTCAGGACTTCTTCTTGAACTATCTGCATTCCCACAGAAAAGGTGTGTCCAAATCCAACCTCTCTCAACACAGTTGCCCGCGGTTCGGAGAGCTGGCGGTGGACCCCGGACAAACCGCAGTGTCAAGTTCTTTTTGCCCAGCCCTTGAAAATGCTGGCCCGAAACCCTAGAAAGGCACCCCTTTGCCCACTGACGACCAGACCACTGCCAGGATTGTACCGAAAACGTACGAAAAACGTTTTTCCCCTGGTGAGAGACTGGGGAACTACACCCGCGGAGCATTAGCCAGGTAGCAGCGGAGGCAGCCCACTGTAGCTCACCACAGCTCCCACATAGCCATAACACCTGCTTGGCACTACTTTCCCTGCATACATGGGGCAGCTGCTCACCTGCCCTAACAATTTCCTAGAGCTCCCCGAACCCCCGCAGGCCTCCTAGGAGCTCCCAGACAAGCGCGTTCCGAGACGACGCCCGGTTTAAAATATCCCTATTTCAGAGTACTTCTATTTGGATGAAATCCATGCCCAAACCCATTTTATCAAATAGCCTACTCAATTTTAACACCAAAACACAACCCAGAATTTATATCTACCATCAGCTATGTGCATGGCTGGTCTCTGCAGTGGTTGATTCTCAGTGGCCTAGGAGCTGCAAAATAAATAGTAAAATTAGGCAAATAATCACAAATAATCACAAATAAAGACAGTACAGACAGCACAGGAGCAAACCAGAAATAAAAACACTGAAGGCAGAGAGAGGAGAGTTTTTTTTTGGTTTAGTTATTAACTCCCCGAGGGGAGTGGGCCGATCCCGGAGGTACTGCAATACCGGGCCAACCCGTGACGGTGGAGGAGTAAACTCCCGAGCCACCATCCAGTTCCAAAAATCAGTTTAATATCGTAGAGGTGCATGCACCTCGTATCAGATATTAAGCTGATAAGAACAGATACTTTTTTTTTTGTTTTTACGACATGTTTTATTTCACCATAGGCTCTTAAATGTTAACAAGTTCTTTTTGGTTATGGACCCCATGATGGACATCCACCCATTTCTACATATTAAATGATATACAATGGTCTCCAGGGTTCCAGAAAACGTTCATTACGCTCCGGCCTCTCTGTGAAAGGAATGCACATGTCAACTGCAAATATACAAAAAGCACAGGGATTAATACATGGTTTATATACATACACACAAATACACGTCTCCAAAACTGGAGAATTACAAAAAATACCCGTTTAACGTGAGCCCACAGAGTACTATGGACCCACTTATATATGTCTAGTAGTTAAACGACCACTGGCCGTTGGTGAACCGGCATAAGGCCTTAGTTTTGGTCCACCATCTTTTAAATTTGAGCTCTTTGAGCCGTTTTACATCTACTGTAAATCTGAACTTTAAACTAGCAATAAACATATTCAATAGATTGATAGATTCTAGTTTCTTCCTTTCCATCTTTATTAGATTCCTTGTGTTCCACACACAGTCTTTATATATACAAATAATAAGTAAACAAATGGGGAGAAACTTTTTTAATTGGGGGGGGAAAATGTTGAAGACCATTGTATCTTTGGTCAAAATGATAACAACACCAGCAATATCTTTTAATATGCTCTCCACCACATCAAGTACAGGTTTTACAAAAGAACATAACAGAAATAGATGGGTCAGATCCTCCACGTCGGTCTTGCACAGCGGGCATTTATCTGATACGGATCTATTCTGCGTATGCAGCTTCCTATTTACTGGGAGAATATCGTGACAAACTCTCCACCCTATATCCCTCAGTCTGGAACACAGAATAGGATGATTAACAGTTTTCCAAATCAATGTAAAATCTAATAGCAAGTTCTCCTGTCTTTTACATATTGAGGGAGTTACTTTAACCATAGCGTTACATAGAACATATATCCTCTTGGTTGTCAAACCTTTTAATTCTACATCTGGATATTCCGTAGTAAACTTCTTAAAATCCTCTAGGGCTTTTTTATAGAAAATAGGACTACTATCGGAATGAGGAATGGTATTAGCGGCAAAAGCCGGTCTCCACTTTCTTAGGTGAAAACCTACAAAATATATAGCGAAATACATCCACGGGGACAACTCCTCCGCGCAAACAAGATCGACGATGTGCTTTACTCTGAAAGCCTGTAACTTTACATTAATATTAACAACTTTCTGGCCACCAGCATAGAAGTCCGTGTACATAACGTCTCTTTTAACTCTATCCATCCCCTGCCAGATGAAAGTAAACATTACACGGTTAAATAGACTTAAATACTTATCCTCCAAAACCAGGACTTTGCCGACGTGCCAAAGTTTCGAACACGCCATAATACCTGTTATCATAGCTTTGCCCCTATAAGTAAGGGCTCTGGTTTTCCAGTCTTCCAGAACCTTCTCAAAATTAGAACAAATTGGGCGCCAGTTGCCTTCTGGGCTTAACTTCTGGTCTTTATAGAAAAAGACTCCCAGACATTTTAATTTAGAATGCTCAAAAGAGACACCTGAAACCATATCCGACCTGTGGGCAAAAGCCCCTATAAACAGGCCCTTACTCTTTTCTTTATTTAACTTGGCCCCAGAGGCTTTCTGAAAGGATGTTGTTATTTCCAGTACCTCTCGAACCGACGAATCATTCCGGACGACTACCGTCGTGTCATCTGCGTATTGAACAACTCTCAGTTCTTTATTCACACCGGGCAAATGAATTCCCTGTATTTTAGGGGACAAACACAATTTGCGGGTTAGGGGCTCAATACATAGTACATATAACAAGGGTGAAAGGCCGCAGCCCTGACGGACCGACCTGTTGACTGTAAAGGGGTCAGAAATAAAGCCGTTAACCAGCACACACGAAGAAATATCCGTATATAGTAATTTAACCCAGTCTATGAAATCTGGGCCAAAACCATAAGCTTTTAGTACTTCAAACATATAATAGTGCGATACTCTATCGAAGGCTTTCGCTTGATCTAGATTAAGTAAACCACACGGTATGTCTTTATCCGACACGTAATCAAAGAGCGAGCGGATGAGATGTAACTGATCGTGTATAGATCTACCAGGAACAGCACATGTCTGCTCTGCCCCTATAATAGAAGACATGACCCTAGACAAACGGTTACACAAAGTCTTTGAAATCAGCTTATAATCGACAGTTAATAGAGATATCGGTCTCCAGCAAGTCAACAAATTCTTTCTTTCTCTGTCCTTACAGATAAGGGTAATCACCCCCATTCTTTGTGTTGGACAGAGAATGCCTCTCTCAAAGCAACCGTTTATAAGATTCACAAAGTCTTGTCCGAAAAGGTGAAAGAATTTCACATAAAATTCCTTGGGTAGACCGTCCACCCCCGGGCTTTTATTATCTTTCATGCCCTTAAGGCTTTCAAACACTTCTCTGGCTGTAAAGAGGCCCTCGCAGAACAACCGGTCCTCAACCTCCAAAGGGGGCAGGTTGGACGTGAAGGCCTTGATGACCCCATCGTCGACCGGCTCCTCTGCGAATAAATCTTGGTAGAAATCCCGACAGGCTGAAATGATATCACTCTGTTTGGTAATATTAACATCATTGACAGTAAGACGAGTAATAAGTTTATCTTTCCCTCTCGCCACTTCCTTTCTCAGGAAGAAACGAGAGGGCTTCTCATCCAGCTGCAAATGGCACAACTTGGCTCGAACCCGAGCCCCGTTGGCCTTCCGCTGGTAAACCTCACCCAAATCTTTTTCAAGTTCAGTAATTTGTTGACCAAAAACCCCCGGTCTCTGCATCTGCAGATTCCGGAAAAAATGGAGGCTTTTCTCTAGTCTAGCCACCTCACTTCTCTTTTTACGAGCAATGATGCATGAATGTTTCTTTACCAAGTTCTTAAAGGAGATCTTACACCCTTCCCACCACTCTATGTCCTTGCGGTTTGTGGCCGCTAGGACCCCGTAGAGCTGGGTCATCTCTGCTACCAGTTCAGGCTCATCTAGAATCGAGGTGTTGCACTTCCAGTAACCCGGCCCTACCGCCTTCTGGCCGAAGCTACCAACCTCTAAAACTACAAAATCATGGTCTGAAAAGGTACAAGGGTGAACTTGGACATTCTGTACATATTGTAAAAAATCATGGTTGAGGTAAAAACGGTCTAGCCTAGAGAAAACCCCCTGGCCCTCAAAGGTATATTCCTTACGTACAGGGTATTTGTAGCGAAACACATCATATAAATCAAACACCTCTCTGAGATTTTCCAATTCTTTCGAGCCAATGGCCCCGGCATTAGAATCTCCCCCTGCTTTATCCAGGGAGAGATTCTCCACACAATTGAAATCCCCCCCCAGAAAAACATTACTGTTTCCCGCCAGCAGTAC
>OX381711.1:73287627-73290127 GCA_947462335.1 Harmothoe impar
AGAAGTCCGTGTACATTACGTCTCTTTTAACTCTATCCATCCCCTGCCAGATGAAAGTAAACATTACACGGTTAAATAGACTTAAATACTTATCCTCCAAAACCAGGACTTTGCCGACGTGCCAAAGTTTCGAACACGCCATAATACCTGTTATCATAGCTTTGCCCCTATAAGTAAGGGCTCTGGTTTTCCAGTCTTCCAGAACCTTCTCAAAATTAGAACAAATTGGGCGCCAGTTGCCTTCTGGGCTTAACTTCTGGTCTTTATAGAAAAAGACTCCCAGACATTTTAATTTAGAATGCTCAAAAGAGACACCTGAAACCATATCCGACCTGTGGGCAAAAGCCCCTATAAACAGGCCCTTACTCTTTTCTTTATTTAACTTGGCCCCAGAGGCTTTCTGAAAGGATGTTGTTATTTCCAGTACCTCTCGAACCGACGAATCATTCCGGACGACTACCGTCGTGTCATCTGCGTATTGAACAACTCTCAGTTCTTTATTCACACCGGGCAAATGAATTCCCTGTATTTTAGGGGACAAACACAATTTGCGGGTTAGGGGCTCAATACATAGTACATATAACAAGGGTGAAAGGCCGCAGCCCTGACGGACCGACCTGTTGACTGTAAAGGGGTCAGAAATAAAGCCGTTAACCAGCACACACGAAGAAATATCCGTATATAGTAATTTAACCCAGTCTATGAAATCTGGGCCAAAACCATAAGCTTTTAGTACTTCAAACATATAATAGTGCGATACTCTATCGAAGGCTTTCGCTTGATCTAGATTAAGTAAACCACACGGTATGTCTTTATCCGACACGTAATCAAAGAGCGAGCGGATGAGATGTAACTGATCGTGTATAGATCTACCAGGAACAGCACATGTCTGCTCTGCCCCTATAATAGAAGACATGACCCTAGACAAACGGTTACACAAAGTCTTTGAAATCAGCTTATAATCGACAGTTAATAGAGATATCGGTCTCCAGCAAGTCAACAAATTCTTTCTTTCTCTGTCCTTACAGATAAGGGTAATCACCCCCATTCTTTGTGTTGGACAGAGAATGCCTCTCTCAAAGCAACCGTTTATAAGATTCACAAAGTCTTGTCCGAAAAGGTGAAAGAATTTCACATAAAATTCCTTGGGTAGACCGTCCACCCCCGGGCTTTTATTATCTTTCATGCCCTTAAGGCTTTCAAACACTTCTCTGGCTGTAAAGAGGCCCTCGCAGAACAACCGGTCCTCAACCTCCAAAGGGGGCAGGTTGGACGTGAAGGCCTTGATGACCCCATCGTCGACCGGCTCCTCTGCGAATAAATCTTGGTAGAAATCCCGACAGGCTGAAATGATATCACTCTGTTTGGTAATATTAACATCATTGACAGTAAGACGAGTAATAAGTTTATCTTTCCCTCTCGCCACTTCCTTTCTCAGGAAGAAACGAGAGGGCTTCTCATCCAGCTGCAAATGGCACAACTTGGCTCGAACCCGAGCCCCGTTGGCCTTCCGCTGGTAAACCTCACCCAAATCTTTTTCAAGTTCAGTAATTTGTTGACCAAAAACCCCCGGTCTCTGCATCTGCAGATTCCGGAAAAAATGGAGGCTTTTCTCTAGTCTAGCCACCTCACTTCTCTTTTTACGAGCAATGATGCATGAATGTTTCTTTACCAAGTTCTTAAAGGAGATCTTACACCCTTCCCACCACTCTATGTCCTTGCGGTTTGTGGCCGCTAGGACCCCGTAGAGCTGGGTCATCTCTGCTACCAGTTCAGGCTCATCTAGAATCGAGGTGTTGCACTTCCAGTAACCCGGCCCTACCGCCTTCTGGCCGAAGCTACCAACCTCTAAAACTACAAAATCATGGTCTGAAAAGGTACAAGGGTGAACTTGGACATTCTGTACATATTGTAAAAAATCATGGTTGAGGTAAAAACGGTCTAGCCTAGAGAAAACCCCCTGGCCCTCAAAGGTATATTCCTTACGTACAGGGTATTTGTAGCGAAACACATCATATAAATCAAACACCTCTCTGAGATTTTCCAATTCTTTCGAGCCAATGGCCCCGGCATTAGAATCTCCCCCTGCTTTATCCAGGGAGAGATTCTCCACACAATTGAAATCCCCCCCCAGAAAAACATTACTGTTTCCCGCCAGCAGTACAGAAAGACCGGTCAAAAAGACCCTTCTCTCCGGACTGCTGTTGGGGGCATAGACATTAACAAAAGTGAACATGACATCAGAGATTTCGACCCTCAAACCCACACATCTTCCAATCTGATCAGTGTAAGCTGATTCTATAGAACTTTTAAGATTATTATTGATAAGGATGGCAACCCCCTTACTATGGTTGCCTCCATGGCTCCAAGTACCACGGAAGCCGATGGCATCCTCTACATTCTTAACTTCTACATTGGTGATTGTATGAGTTTCCTGCAAAAAGATGACATCAATAAAATGATGAACTAGAAAAACTGACAGTAGTGTCAGCTTCCTCTT